>LGRX02017582.1:0-23712 GCA_001247695.2 Cymbomonas tetramitiformis
AGGGTGTGCATAGTTTCGGTAATACACGACGCGGTTACAACATCAAAGACACTATCAATACCGTACCCGCCTTGGCAGACTGCTGTCCAGATTATTTGGTGATTGGTGTCAACTGGGCAGCCCAAATATTTAATTATAAAAGAAGCTATCATTTTGTCTAATTCAATTGCGACATTCTTTGAGGAGTTGGCAATTGCTGAGGTAACTTTAAGGGGGTATGCCATCCTCGGAACTACAACCGCATTTATAACATATCTTAGCTGGTGTAGAGTCATGTGTTGCAGTTGGATGGATGTGAGAGTAGATTTAAGTCTGTCGATAAGGATTTCCGCCTGTTTGTCCCATTCCCCATTTAGTGCAAACCATACTCCGAGATATCTGTTTACCTCTTTGCTGTTGGAGAAATCGAGGAATTCTGGTGACTCACGGGGTATCCATTTCGAATCAATGGAAGGACTTGGGTCATTTGTATTGGGCTCCAGGTGACCCCCTGAGATGAGTAAATCATCGGACGGGTCATATCGCGTTACTGTTTTGCCCTGAGGTTTAATGCGCTTTCTGTAAGAGTATTTGGATTTCTTAACATTGATGGGAATACCAATGAAGCACATAAATTCATTAACTACACCTAGCATGTCTTGAACTTCGTCTTTAGTTTTCCCCACGAGAATGATGTCATCACAAAAGAACCGTGCGAAGATATTTAAAGTGGTGTCCTTTTCTAATAGGTTTTGGGAGGGAGGAATAACATTATTTCCTGGTTTGTCTGGTCTATGGCGTTCCGAGTTCAGTTCATATCCATATGTGGATCCTGTCGGGTTTACACCGTTTGCTCTTTTTGCTAACCAAATTGCCAGAATGTCCATAATGGCTACAAACCTAAGTGGGCTCAAAACTTCTCCCTGAGGGACTCCACATTCTAGGGACCATTCATCCGTGAGGCCTTCTTCAGTGAGTACCATTCTAGAAGCATCATTGGTAATGTCTGAGATGATGTTGATTATTTGTGATGGGAGTCCCAGCTTTCTCGGCGCTAAATTGCTCATCCAGAATTCAGCTCTGTCAAATGCTTGTTTGAGGTCCAGGTAAACTACGTGAAGGTCTTTGTCGTTTCTATTGGCATCCGAAATTACTTCATTCAGAATTTGAAGTGAGTCATCTATGTTTTTATTCGGAAGAAACGCATCTTGAATGGGAAAGAGAATGGGGGGAGTGTTAAGAATTGTTTTGAGACGGTTAGCAATTATTGTGTTAAATAGTTTAAGACCCGTTTCCAACATTGTGAGGGGTCTAGAGTTATCTATTGTACATGGTGCAGAGGGATTTTTAGGGATTGGAAGGATGACTCCAGATTTTGCACTCTTTGGAAATTTCCCAGTTATAAGGATGTGGTTAAAAAGTGAGACAGTAACCTCTTGAAAATTTTCTGGGCCCTTGATCCACTGCGAGTATCTCATTCCTGAGGGTCCTGGTGCTGAGGAGATACCACAGTCCGAGTATGCTTGTTGGAGTTCTTTGTGCGTGATTTCTGTCAGTAGTCTAGCAGCGGCCGTATCGGGGATTTTGGGGCTGTCCTTTAGAATGTCGGTGAGCCACTGTGGGAGTTCATCTGGCTCATTCGGGTTAGTAGAAAATAGTTTTTTATTTTTGTATTCATCTAGTGTTGTGTTTAGTCTTTCTGTCTTTGTCTCAGGTATCTTACCATCACTACCTGGGGTAGCGGCTGCACCTTTTTCAGTAGGTTTCATCTTTCCCATGACTGTGTCTAGAAACCTCGAAAGGTTAGTTGAGAAAAGATGCTGCAAGGCTTCCTTTTCTCGGAGATTGCGTCGTTCAATGTCAGTGTCTCTGCTTTTCTGAAAAGCATTTCTGATTATTACATAATTTTCATGCAGACGTGATCCCCATGTGGCTGCCGTTTCATTGTGTTTGGGTTTGAGCGAGGCAAAAGGTAGCGTGCGGGCCGCCTTTTTGGCTTGCTTAGGAATGTTGCTTGCATGAGTTCTCGTGTCCAAATATTTGATGATGCGGCGTACTGTGTTTAGCCATTTGTATATATAGTTAGATAATGCTGATGGTTTTTCAGACCTCCCAGCTATGTTCAGATTCTTGGTGCCAAAGGCGTCACTTGCCGCCTGATGTGCCAATTTGTGCAGGGTATCCCATGTCGCGTCAGGGTGCATTTCCTTGAGGCCAGTGCCGCCGTTTCTAGTTGCTTCCGATCCATTTTCCATTTCGAGTGTGTTATGTAGTCTTTCAGTGTAAGACACCCAGCCTGTAGCGTATTGGAATAAATGGGCGGTGCAATCTATTTTTTCCGAATGCATCTCAGATCCGTACAGGTTCCAGAATTTTGCAGGCATATGGGGTTGTAGGAGAATATTCCAGCTGGTCATGTGCTCATCTGTGTTTGATTTCGTGATTTTCTTAACTTCCAGTGAGCTGAATGACAGGTGTCGTTTGAGATAGGCATTAACATCTTTCTTATTTAAAAGGTGAGGCGAACCTATATGCCAGATGTTATCTTTGTCGTTATGGCCTAAGTTGAGACCACCTTCCGGCATCCCCTTTCCTCTAGAAAGTAGGTGAGCTGCATGCCATGGGCTATTAAGGTGAATCCACCATTCCTTGGGTTTGTTGTGCCATTTTAGACATTGTTCTATATTGTCTGCCTTTTTATTTTTAGCTATGAGCTTACTCACTGTAATGGGGCTGCCGTCGATATTATCCCGTTTAAGATCAAGATCAGTGGTGTCACCCTTAATGGTGCTGATAGCGGTTCTAGCTTTGTTTTTATTGATGCACGCGTGCACAAGTTCGTTTGTGCTGTATCCGTTTGCTTCGAGAAGTCCTGCAATATCTTTCCTGTTTATTTTCCTTTTTGTACCCTGATTTTTGTTTGTCATTCTAATTGGGTACCCTGGGTACTCATCATGTGTGGTTTCCTTGGCACCATTAAATCTAGGTGTTGGCAAAGTTGTATCGGTGGAAATCTGCGGTTTGGTGTCGATTTTTGGGAGCTTAAATTCAGCCCATACTATCCCGTGGTCGGAGATGATATAAGGGTTTTCCTCCGTCCATCCAGTTTTAACTGTCATTTCTGCCATAGTTGTGTTGGCCATGATATGGGTGAGTTTTGCTTTTGAGTTTTTGGATATGACATGTGTGAAAATTTCCGTGTTTGGATTACGGTCCATTATCAGTTCATTGAGTGAGCATCTGTCATTGTTGAAATAGGTTAAAAGATGCTTATTCTTTTCGACATGTTCTTGATACGACATGTAATTCCCACCTGACACCCGCTGATTTGGGGTAATGGTGCAGTTTTTGTCACCTATCTCTACGTAGGCCTTTTTTGGATTATTTCCTGCCCTACCTGCCCAGTCAGTAAGTGTGTCATATAATTCAACTTGTTCCTCTACTAGTGTAGCATCATTCATATAACCGCTGGCTATGTAGAGCTCAAAGCCATTATTTCCTGAAAATTTGGTCATTACTGCTCTCTTTGCATCTCCATCGATTGTGGTGACCGAGGTGGATAGTGGCAAACTCTTCGGATTCCATAGGATCATGGAACCAATGGAAGCTCTCTCATTTACATGAGACGTGCGAAATTGGATTCCTTTTTGTGTCATTAGGGTTTTGATTAATGCAAGGTTTTCAGTATTTACCTTGGTTTCTGATATACATATTATATCAGCCCGTCCGTCGATTAAAAGATTGCAGATTGTTTCTAATTTGATTAAGCTGTCTTTATCTTCTTTGTGGTGCCGGAGGCCTCTCATATTCATACCCATTATAATCAAATTGTTAGAGTGTTGTGCTAGTTGTAGTTTTGTGAGTCGGTCTAATTCTTCTGACTGTTTCATGGCGCTTTTGTGTTTTGCTTTTTGTAGTATGCATCTGCCATCTGCGTCATAAATGTTCTCGATATCAAAGATTTTGTTTGTGCATTTGGTTTTAAGGATTATTCTCTTTTGTTTATGAGAGTGTTTCCTGCGGTATCCATATGTGTGGGGTTCACAGGAAGGCCCTCCTTTGCCTGAGATGAGGTGATTATAAGCAGTGTGAATGGATTTACAGTCTTTGTGCTCAGAATTTGGCTTTGTTGGATGTGCATCAATTTTCGGAAGGTGAGTTCTCAGTGATTGTCGTATGGTCGAAATGGCTTTGTTATTTTCGTGTTTGATTATCCTGGCTTCTCTGCCCGTTTGTGGTAGAATTCTAATGTTTAGGTTTTCTAGTTCGTATAGTAGGTCTCTGTTCAATTGTGCTGCTGAGAAGAATTTAGTGTTGTGCAGGATGTGACTGACTTTGTGGGCTAGTGTAAAATTGAAAACCCCCATGTTATTCGGGTGTACTCCCAGTTTCAAGGTTATGCGGTGCACCCTCAGGTCTTGAGAAAAAAGTGTGGAAATGTCTTTCTGGTGTTTATTGTTAGGGATATCAAACTCACAGTGAATAATCTGTCTTTCTGGAATAATGTGGACTGCAGTTGACCATATGTCCTTAGCCACAAGAAGATGAATTTGAATGTTGGTGTTATCCGTGTTCGAGGTGTGATGATATTTCCTATGCGATTCGATGGCTTCTGAAACTATTGTTTCATTAGTGGTGTGTGTCTTCCATTTCAGTCTGAAAGTTTCTATCAGAGTTTCTATCTGCTTTTTGGTTGTGGCACCTCTGCGTGTGAGGATGTGGTGGGGAGCTAAGGTCATATTAGGGCCGCTGATTGCGGCGTCATTTCCAGCGTGCTCCAAGTGTTTGAGCTCCAGTGTGTTACGGGTATTCTTTACCTGCAACCCTATTTCTTCCCTCATTTCTAATCGGTATTTATGTATTTCCTTTTGCATCGTTTTGTTGCCATACTCCCCAATATATAAATCAGATTTTAGGTACTCGAAAAATGAGGTCTGGTGCAAGCCTCTGTTCCATTGTGCCCATCTGAAGGCGGTTTTTGCTACCCATGTGCCACAGTTGTATGTATCTGTTTGAAATGTTTCCTTGCTAGTGGTAGTTGTGAATTCATTATATTCTGTAATGGTTATGAAATTTTTTAACCAGGTTTTGAGTGCTGCCTCAATCATATTAATGGTTTCTCTTTCAGCTTTATCTCCAAAGGGATCATATATGTAAGCTTCTATTTTCCCAGGTGATGATGAGCGAATCATTATGAGACGCCAATGTATATTGTCACACACGCCTATTTGTGTGTGGCCATATTTCTTGAGTCTACTATTAATGAGTTGTGTGAGTTTTTGGTCCTCCCCTGTCATCTTCAGCATCATGTCTGTAAGGTCCATAGGGGCTATGGTACTCGGGTCCCGTATTTTCATTGCATCACCAACATGAGTTGCATTTAACCACCCCTTTTCTGAAAGGAGTGATTCCGTGGCCATTGTGGTTTCAACTACTGCGTTATCTTCGGTGCTTGCTCCACCGCTTAACAGCTGCTCGGGTTCCGAAATATTATATTGTTTAGTATCGTTATCCTTCTTGTGGTGGGTTTTATATTTCATTATCCTAGGAGGTAAATTCATTTTGGGTTTCTTTGCAGTTTGAGTCCATGTTCTCTCCCAAAGCCATGCCGTTTTGGGGTTTTGAATCATGTATTTCAAGGCGCTCTTACTTATCCCTTTGCAGGCCTTAGGTCTCTTGTGGGCTAGGTGTATTATGACTCTGGGTCCCGGGAAATATTTTTTAGGGTTCAACTTCATTCTGCTGAGTTCCGCCATTATATGAAGAAGCATGATAGTGGGCCCGTAAGTGGTTTTTTGCATTTCCGCTCGTGTTTTAATAATATTTTCCTCACATCTCAAGAGGTGTCTCATTATGTAATATGTCATAATTATGCTGCCGCTTATAGCTTTATCTATTTTTATTTCCATTTAAAATATATTTCGAACCATGCTGGGCTTACTATAAGATACATATATTGTGTTGAGTTAACAGCCCTTTCGGTCCATACCAATTTGAAGGTATACTTTTTTAAGTTTTTCTTCCACCGCGTTAGATTTGCAATATATCGCCGCATTATTGAAAGTCGTTTGACTGTTGCACAGCTTCTGTTTCTGTCATGGTTTCACTGCTCGAGATGTCAACTGTATGCGGGTCAGTGTTTAACTCCTATGCTAGAATGGCATTTGGAGTTTCCACGGTATGGTTGGCTACACCGTCACTTTGTAAGATACATATCAAGCCATGCGTGTTCGTGCTTGCAGCCAAGTTCTTCTTGGCATCATTAGCTACAATTTGAGCTATCGAATGCCTTGACAGGGGGTGTCTAAGGGGTCTAAATACGCGTTTATTGGGGTGTAAATCGATCGAATCTGTCTGCCGGAAGAGGCAGGCATTCTAGCATGGGAGTTAAGGTGGTGGTGGTGTTTAATAGAAACACGTCTCGCCTATTTTTGGTGTGTTGCCTACAAATTCTTGAAAGTTTTTTAAGGAGAGGTTTAATCTTGCCACGGGGAACACCTATCGTGTTGAGGACAGTACCAAAATGAGGAGGGAGGTATCCCATGAATGTAAGAACTTTGGGCCATTTCACGGTGCTTATGAAGGGCTTGGAATTTGCGTTGGTGATTGTCGTGTCGTGGTGACCACCATAATAAGGCTCAACATCACTCTGATGATAAGGAGGGTCTTGAGTGGGCCATGGGCAAAGCGAAGAAGGAAGTACTTTGTCGCTTTCGTTCAGAACTTCATTCCAAATATCAGGGCTGACTCCTGTGTATTCTAGCCTCCTCTCCGTGACTCTGGACTTAGGAAGGACGTTGAGGAACCATCTGGCAATCTTTTTCTGTGTAGGCCTCCAGTCAAAGGCTGGTTGAGTAACACTGGGTGCACTGTCTATAGCTATGATAACGACATCCGAAAAGTCATCCTTATAGCATCTGTCAGGGTCATGACCGATGACATATGTGTCATACATGTCATACGTGTCATACCTGTCAGACATGTCATACCATGTCATGTCATATATTATTATGACAGTCGACAGTATGGTCGATCATGACCGTACATGTCGAGTCGCGTCATATATCAATATGACAGTCGTCAGTACGGTCGACGATGACCGTACATGTCGCCAGATGATAATGTCATATCATCAGGCATCCCTGTCATCGAGAGTTCGTATGTCGAACTCGAAGATGGCAAAGCAAAGATACATCTTGAATACAAACAAGAACCATCTTGGCTTTCAGCATGCGCGGAACTCGCATGCGCAGCATGAACGAACTAGTCGTTATTACCATGCTGGTCGTTCAACCTACGTCTCGGGTTCACAACCCAATGGCGGTACCATCTAAGATGATGGGAGGCGTAAGGTACAAAAGTGAGGAAGCGTTGTGCTTCAGCAGATCTTCTTAGAGAGACTGCACTCACAAACCCGCTCATCCGTACACTTGCATTGCTGTTCAAACTTTGCAGTGTTTATTTTGTATACTGATAATATATTCACGGCGCTTGTCTACATAGCCGTATCAGATGGTATTCTAAAAGTCGTCAAGGCACGATACTCGAGAACTCAAGTGGGTGCAGCGATAGACGTAGTATATTTAATATTGTTCGCAGGTTTGCAGGTGGGCGCATATCGACAGCGCTCGCATAATATTGAATATCTGCAGGGCGAATAATATACACTCGCATATCGACAGCGCAGAGATTGCGCGAGGAGATTTCTCGCAGCATACACGCGGAAACAGCTGATCACACACATACACGATAAGGTGTGCGCAGGGCATACATCGACGCAGCAATGAAACGTATTCGCATAAATGGTTCGCAAATGTATGCATGTTCGCAGATGCGATAAATCAGCGGCGAAATCGTTTTCGCGTGGAAAAATCATCAGCGCAGTATCACGATTTTCATAATTGCACTAAATTGCTTCATACATGTTGATGCGCGATGGTCACTAATTTACAGATGGCAGCATGCGCGATGGTCGCATATTTCTACAGAAGTGAATCGCAGCATGCGCGCACTTGTATGAATCACTTTCAAAAATTGTCCAGAATGATATATTACATAGTGGTCATCGACAGAATTTTGATTCGTATACATGTCAGCGCTCGCATTCGTGTGCGACGTATATCAGTGATTGTTGCAAATAATTCCTTCGCACTGTTTACAATACCATCGCGTACAATGATTTATGGCCTGTCAGCACGATATATGTTCTTCATGATTTCGTCACATGCGAAGAACGTTCGATTTTAGCGCGTACAATTTTTGATGTGTTTACATGCAGTGAGAAGCACATATGTATAAGCTCGTCGAAATCATATGCAGAATGATTGTATACATGATCGTTATGCTTTGGATACATTACCACTATGTTGCTGTGAAAGTATCATTATCATACTGCAGTAAATTCCAAAGTGTTCTGATGGCTGCACAAATACTTTAATCATCAGCATTACTCTTATTAGCATCACAATGATCTGTTCACAACATGTGTGTGCGAATCAGCACACACACACACATGCACTTATTTCACTTACAGCAATCATCAACATGCAGTGCATACACTTTTATACTATGCACATATCTTATGCTGAATGATTGCATTGATTGTGAATTGTACATGCTTTATTATACTGTACAGCTTGATCACGATACCAGCTGTAGTACATAGAGCATAAGCATATTGCAGTGAATGCTAGTCTATATTCGAATCCATGTAGCAAAGGGTGCCTGAAAGTGATCTCAACACCATAATTAGTTTGTCATGTCCTGGTGGAGCCGAGATGCTCTCCAGATCACATGTACATTCTATGGTGGATTACTGGATGGAATGCTCACCTGAGCTTCATGTAAAATCTATCAAGCAACTCATTTTGTAATGAGATTAGCATGGAATTACAATGATCCCTAAACTATATATATCATGTTAGATGTAATCAGTACATGGTATGCTGACTGTCTTGCATGATAAATTGTCTAGGATATTGTGATACCCAGAACATATCCTGCAGAGTGTGTACAAGTAAACATACACACATACTGACATAAGTACTAATCAGCAGTACTACACACTGCACATACACAAGCATTCATTATATATGTTGAGATTCACTGACTCAGAGTGAATAGATCAACTATATTGTATATGGTAATATAGATACCACTTTCCAAACACATGTGCGTGGAAAGTGTCAATGATGGCGATACATAAGGGAACAGGATAAGACAACATGCTGTAGGGCTGGATGGAGTTATCTCCAGACCCGAAGGCAAAATACTGCACCCATAAAACAGTTGGTAACTGTTGGGTGCAGTCCATTCGTCTCATCCCACATAATCATTGCTGGAGCAACTACAACAACTACGTTGCATATTGACAGTTGAATCAGACTTGATCAGATCAATTGCATGCAACACACAGATCAGTATTTACATGATATCTGACAATAGTTTTAAGGACAACCACACACATATAAATGTGCTGTGTCAAGTTGCTGTGATTATATCTAGCAAAGTCCAGATTTGTTCTAAATAAGATATATCACTTTGATAAATCTTAAGAGCATAGACCTATGCTCAGAACAAATCATAGGTTGATAAATATCACTAAAGTGGGTGTTTCCACTTAAGTTGATAAATCTATACATAATCAGAAAAGTACATTTGCTGTGCATGGGTTTAAATCAGTAAAACCCAGAATGCTGTCAACCATAAATGTTGATATACAGCATAACTCACTTATTTGCTATGAAATTTGTCATATGCAAAAGTGAAGTTCCTTACAGTGATTCTGTACTTACATTCCACATATACACTGAGATATGTCACCAAAGCAATATTTTAGATAGCTGAAAAAGCTGTAAAATGGGTAAAAATGCTCCACGTTAAATTTCAAAATGAAAAATGTGTGCCCATTTTATTTAAAATTATGATTTATACCTATTGAGGTATCAGGAAATCATAATGACACATGTCATATCTGTGTGACACCCTAAATATTAGGTGTTGAATATATAGGGGTATACATATTGCTGTAACAATAAATCGCTCAAAATGCTGTACGTAAAACACATTTTGAAAATTTCGGATTGATTTTTTTTGCTGAAATGAATGTTTATATATCAAATAACAATCCCTGATTTATGCAGCATGTGTAACGCCCTGTAACAACCCTAAAATTAAATGTGTGTAACAGGGGTGTATAGGAAGGGAAATAAAGTCCCATGAGTGCGGTGGAGACGCTGTCACGTCCGCGCGCGACTCCTCCGGAGGGCTTTGAACGTCCCGGTTCTCGACGTCACAGGTGACGACGGAAGCCGGCTCTACCAGCTCATGTCCCTCTCGGGAGATGGGCGTCTCCTGAACCGGACTCGACGCTGCCGCTGAGGGCCCCCGAGCGTCTGACTCCACGGGCCCTGGGGGCGAGGCCTGAACCAGGGCGAGCCTTTGGACTTGTGACTCTATGACCGCCTGCAGCCTCTCCTCCAGCTGGGCCTCAGCTGCCGCTCGCCGCTCCTCAGCGGCTACCTGCTGAGCGACGCTCTCGTCGACAGCCAACTGCCAGGCAGTCTCCCGGGCCTCTGCGGCCAGCCGGTCTGCAGCCCAGCGCTCTTCGACAGCGCGTTGCTCGGAGGCCCTGCGTTCCTCGGCAGCGCGCTGATCGGAGATCCTGCGCTCCTCGGCAGCTCTTTGACTCTCTTGGAGTTGCCGAGACAGCTGTTCCAGGCGAGCCTCGGCAGCCGCCTCCCGAGCTTGCGACTCCTTCTGCCAGGCTTCTTTCAGCTCTTGCAGGTCCTGACTGTTCCTGCTCGAAGTGGACTCCGGGGACGACGACGTGTTCCCTGAGGAAGTCGGACCGGGGTGCGGGACCGATGGTGCTCGACTGGGCTTCCAGGTGCGAGGCACCGGGCGACTGGGGCCGCTCGGCTTAGGCGCCTGAGTCCTGGGCCTCGGACGTTCCGCGGGATGCTCTTCCTCCGATGAGGACGAGAGGGGAGCAAACCGGTTCGACCAGTTCCCACCGGGGGCGGCGGAACTCGGAGGTGCTGCACCTGACTTCCTAAGACCCCTGTGTGACTTCCGGGTGCGGCCGCTCATTCTGACGGCCGCGACGACCGCTCTCCTTACCTCCTGGAGGTCCGCCCCTTGGCGTACCAGCTCCCCTGGTCTGCCGGCGTTGATGGCAAAGACAGAGAATCTACACCTCCCAAGGGAGTTGTGAGGGTCCTCGCGCTTTTGCTGCATCAACACCCTGGACTCGGAGACTGACTGCTGGTGGATCTCCAGGCGATAAGCGCCGTCCTCGGAGAGCCCTTAGTCCTTGAGCTGGAACCACATTAGCCCTGACAGCGGGTGGTCTTTCCCCAGGCGCTTTAGGCCTCGACGGATGTCCTGCCACATAGACTCCTGGTCGGAATCCGAGCAAGAGCTGACACCGGATGAGGTTCCCGCCTTCCTTACCGGACGGCGGGCACTCGGTCCCTGGGACGAGTCCGAGCTGACTGGGGTCGTCCTGGGGAGCCGGCGCCACTCGCGGAGACACCTTCTGCCCATCTGGGTCATCCGGTGTCTCCGGGCCCCAACCCACCAGGTGCTCCTCTCCTTGGCGAGCATCGTCTGCTGGTGCCATGCCATGAAGACAGCCCCAGCTTGACGTCTGCCTCTGCGCCACAGACCCTGTGTCTGGACAACATGCTGGCGCCATGCTGCGAAAGCGGACTCGACCCGGCGCCGACTGCCTTTGTCAAACAGGCCCTGAAGTTGGGCGACCTGTTGGGTGACGTCATTCCACGCTTGGAAAGCCAGGCGCCGGAGCTCGCGTTGATGCGCTGACTGGTCCGTCCTGGCCCTCCATGCGACCCACGCAAGCCGCGCTGTTGCGCGCTGACGAGATGGCGGGGAGACTCTCGCACGTCGTTGCGCTGAATTCAGCGCCCAGGTGCTCCATTGACGGAGGGCCAATGCGAGCATGGATTGACGTCGCTCTCCTCGCCAAGCCGGATTGGGCTGGATGCGAGACTCGCGCCCCCGTGACTGGACGACGTCTAGCTGCTCTGGGCGCCGGACATCATCAGACTCCCCTTCTGCCGGGGAACTCCAGTCACTGGCTCGGTAAACCTCAAAGCGCCCTGGGGCACTGATGAGATTCCCTTGCTCGCTCCCCACGAGGGAAGAGAGGGAGGATGCTGCCGGTCCCGACGTCGGTTCCTGACGGACGACCCTACTACTCGCACACCTGCTGGACGCAGGGAGTGGGGAGAAGGGAGCTGCCGAGGGGTTCAACCCCTTAGCAGAGCGGTCCGAGTCCGACCCGGAGCCGGCGCCTGCCGCCGGCGGTGCCGGAACCTCGGGCGACGCACGCTTCCGGCGCGCCGGCTGCCGTAGCGCCGAGCTCAATGCGAGCTCGGACACTGGCTCAGCTCCACTGCCCCTCGCTGGTGAAGGGGCTTTTGGTGGCGAGGCCCTACGGGGCCCACCAGACAACCCTGGAGGGGCTCTCAGGGGCGTGCGCGCCGGTGTAACCTCGAGGGCTTCACCGCCGTATTGGCGCGCAAGCGCGCGCCGCACTCCCCCCCCCTCTCACGGGAGCGCCAATCCCGGCTGTCTGACCCGCCAGCTGCGCCCCAGAACTCCCCAGAGCCTGGGCCAACCGACAGGCCTGCAGCGCGAGACCCCGACCGACCGGACCCCACGGCTGAGCCGGGGGCGGCGCCGGCCCGACCCCCCCCCACGCCGGCCCGACCGACCGAGGCATTCCTCTTCATCCGAATACATGGGCATAGTATGCGTGCTATGCGTGAGACCTAATTTAGCTAAAGCCGAAAGTGTACACGACACACGTGGCAACTAGCACCCGCCGATCCAGAAATTTACCACTTGCGCCCGAGCACAAGTGGCTACACCGGCCGAGGCGCGGAGATTTCCGGAAAA
Source organism: Cymbomonas tetramitiformis (assembly GCA_001247695.2). Classification (NCBI taxonomy): domain Eukaryota; kingdom Viridiplantae; phylum Chlorophyta; class Pyramimonadophyceae; order Pyramimonadales; family Pyramimonadaceae; genus Cymbomonas; species Cymbomonas tetramitiformis. The sequence continues at coordinate 12,904 of LGRX02017582.1, forward strand.
CAAAGGAAGATCCTAGAAAGCTAAAGCCCCATGGGGGACATCAAACGTTGCACGCTCGCAATTCAACCAATCGAAAAGCGGTTGGTGTGGCAACTAGTGCCCGATCCTAGGAATACGCCACTTGCGCGCGAGCACAAGTAAGCACACCGGCCGAAGCGCGGAGATTCCCGAATAGGGGGGACTAGAAGGCTAAATTAAAGGTAGGGGAAATCCCGAACCAACCCCGAATTTCAGCAAAGGCTTACGCAAAATTGAAAAATTTGCGCAGCGCTTCCGCCGCGAATGGCTACTGCCCCGTGGTTCGGTACTATCTCAAGTACCGAAGCTTATCATCATGTAGGCCATGCTATCAGGTTATATGGTCTAAATGGCATCGTAGAAAAATCATTTAGGACCCATTTGATGTATTGTTTATGGTGGTTTCAACGACAACCGCCACTTTGCATGTGTAAACATGCCATGCTTTCGAGGGGTGCAATGCCTGAAAATTAATTGTTTTGCTCGGTACTATCTCAAGTACCGAACACGCGGAGGCCCATTAGGCTTAGTAGGCGTTCATCCCAAGTCTTATACATCGGCATGTTTCTTCATTGGGACCTAATCTAAATGTTTGTTGCACATTATGCCACTAGAAGGTCAGCATGGCCTCCGCACCTACGCGTGTTAGCTCCACCCATGGGGAAATTCGAATTTCCCCCAAATTTCACGCTTGACTTTTTGGTAAACGGCCGTATGCCATCGTGCACAATGATCTGAAATCTCAATATATAGTGCACTTCAAGGTCTCCAAAAATCGATATGTATGTATGCTCGAATATTCTATATGTGGGCAGCCTATATTCGTATCCTCTTGACCTCGCCGTACGATTCTCGCATCCCCACCGTGGCTTCCTTTAAAAACAAAATACATCCTCCAAGTGCAAACTCGAACCCAAACTCAAACGCTTGTAACTCCCTCAATTTTGAGAGTTGTCTGAGCTATAATCAAGTAATATATCATGATTATATGTCACACATGACATTTGAAAGATCACAGGGCATCTACATGACTCTCGTATGCTTTTTTGGCACGGCATTGCGTTTTCCCGACATAATCAGGGTGCCCCCGACAAAAAAAAAAATGAAAAAATTGAAAATCAGATTGGCGCTCACAAATAACGGTAAAAACCCATCATAGGACTCCATTTAGTTCATATGTAACACTCGGCATGCGGAACATGTCCACATAATGCGAATGTTCGCTATGCGTACGTACCGCAGTACACAGTCAACCAGTCCCTGGCACCCTCCGAACCTCACAGATACACCTAGGACATCGCTCCTGATGCGTGCAATGCTCGTCGTAGTCTATACTATCATTACGAAACACATCAAAGCGATACACGACGCTAGGTCACCCATAGGGACGATCGCTCGCATACTAGTTGTGTACGCGTACTAATGATGTGTCTGCTAGGCTCTGGCACCCTCCGAACCTCAAACATGCACCTAGGACATCGCTTCCCATGCGTTTGATGGTTGTCGTAGTCTATAATATCACTATGAAACGCATCAGAACGATACACGACGCTTGGTCACCCATATGGGCGATCGCTCGCATACTAGTTATGTATGCGTACTAATGCTTTGTCTGCTAGGCTCTGGCGCCCCCCGAACCTCAAACATGCACCTAGGACATCGCTTCCCATGCGTTTGATGGTTGTCGTAGTCTATAATATCATTATGAAACACATCAAAGCGATATACGACGCTTGGTCACCCATACGGACGATCGCTCGCATACTAGTTGTGTATGCGTACTAATGCTCTGTTTGCTAGGCTTTGGTACCCTCCGGACCTCAAACATGAATCTAGGGCATCACTTCCGATGCGTTTGATGGTTGTCGTAGTCTATAATATCATTGTGAAACACGTCAAAGCGATATATGATGTCAGGTCACCCGTAGGGACGCTCGCTCGCATACTAGTTGTGTACGCGTAGTGTTGATGTTGCTCTGTCTGCTAGGCTCTGACACCCTCCGAACCTCAAACATGCACCTAGGACATCGCTTACGATACGTTTGATGTTTGTCGTAGTCTATAATAGCATTACGAAACACGCTAGAGCGATATACGACGCTAGGTCACCCATAGGGACGATCGCTCGCATACTAGTTATGTACACGTACTAATGTTATGTGCGCCATGCCCTAACGCCTCTCTCGTTTTAAAATGTGTACCTCGGGCATTGTTCGTGGTGCGTTGGATGCGTTTCATAGTCCAGGATGTGGTGTGTAACGAAAAGCATGCGATATATGATTGGAGGGCATCCGTAAGGATGATCGATGGTGTACTATGTGTGTGCCCGCCGATTAGCTAGATAGCTAGGTAGGTCGTTACATACATGTAGGGCGGTGGATCATTCGCACGTATATACAACGAATGTCATTATGCCAACCGGCCCATGGCCGCATGTACCATTGGCTATGACATATATATTCAATCTGATTCATTGCCGAGCTGGTTTGGTTCCCAAATCCGCTTCAAAAAAATCGAAAGGAGCGCCGTCTTTTTGAACGGCAAGTGAGAACCACCATGTATCAAAAAGTACTACCCATGTGGCAATCTGCATCCATTGGGAACGCTACACGTGATATATTGACCAATGGCGCATAAGGCAACTCAGTTTGGGTCCCTGAGGCAACAATATATAAAGGGTAGCATCCACATATCAAAGGAGGGCATCGAAAAAAAATCCGGCGTTTCGGTACTTGAGATAGTACCGAAACGCGTTTCGGTACTATCTCAAGTACCGTGGGGCAGTAGCCACGAAGGGTCGGAATTGCCGAAAAACGGAGGCGATTTGGTTTTCCCGCACCTGCGAGTCCAAAAGCACGGATATGCGTGCTATGCGTGTATGCGTGCTAGGACTAAGGCAACGCGCGCACCTTAAAAGATTGTCGTCGAGCTAGATTTCTCCACACCGACGCGGCTCCAAGCAACCTGGAGCCCTCAATCCCACACACCACCGCGCAACAAGAACGAGAGCACAGGCATTCTCGATTTCGTAGTGCAAGTACTCGCTAACTAATCGCACAAGGCGGGGCGGGTTGATCAGAATTTGCGCAAGAAAGACAAGGAAGCAACGTGAAAACACGAACTAATTACCATTTTGTAGGAGTCTACACCTTGACTTCTTCTCTTCTTTACGGTTTCGGACTTATACTATTCTACACTTATTAAACGACCGCACGAGGTATGCTTACGGTTGGTCAACTACAAGACTTCGGTTTCGTAAATCTTAATAGCTATGCTTTTGCTTTCAAGTGTATGCTTTCAATACACAATATACAGCGGATACGGCTCTTACTTTTTATGTTACAATTCTCAGTTCAGTTCATCTCTCCGAAACGGGTTACTCTTAGAGTTCTTATACATTCAGGAACTCTTTCCATAACTCAACTGTACTGAGTACTCCGTACAACAGTCTAGGCACCTCACATCAACATCATTCGGATCGGTCCTACTGTACTCCGTACTGAGTACTCCTGCGTTTTATACTTAGCCGTTTTCTTGCTCTTGTGCTACGCCTCCCTGTGGTACTATATATATATATATATATCCCACCTGATAAACTTTGGCATTATAGCCGTACATAAGAGTGGGAAGGACAAGTGCATCGCTGTAAGACTGGTTAATATAATCCCAGTGCTGAAGGCAGAATTTGGCACCCGAATAACAGCTGATAACTGTTGGTGACCACCATGCAAGACCTTGCAAGCGTAACTCCTTTGTCCTGAGATGCAAGTGAATTGTACATAATATGTTGACATCACATAAAAGCATTCTGATAAAAACCCTATATATTCATATGAGTTGTCATCACTATGCGTATCTGTGCAAGGGTATGATTTTGTACAAGGCTCACTACACCTTTAGCAAGGAAGGATCAATTTCCTGCTTCTATGCAACATAATGATAAAACATTACTCGGGCGCGCTCAACCGGATTTGGATCGCCCGGATTCAAATCCCACATTTTCCGCGACAAATGTGACATTCAATCCCACGCAGAACTCCTCAAAGTTTCAAGAACCTGGGCCGAAACGTATGCCACGTCAGTATCCACGCATGCAATTATGATGGAATATTTTGCATGAAAAGCATTTTCCGAACCAATGCTCACGCCGCGATTGGCATGACCTGGCAGTTGAAATCAGGCAATCTGTCTTTAATTTGAAATCAATTTTATTACAATTATTGTTCCTGTAAATTCACAATATCGCGAATTTTTATTTCTTTAAAACATACGAAGTCGGGGGGGGAGGTCGCGGTGTCAAGTCCGGGGGGTCCACTCCGAATGCTGTCCGCGTGACAATGAGCATCGCATATGCCGAACCGAGACTGTGGCGAATAATACAAAACATTGTCGTTCTGTACAGTTTATGTCGTTTTGTACAGTGCTTAACAGTGGTGGCTAATGTTTTTTTCCAGCCACGCACTCGAAAGGTTCTGAATTTCGGACAGAATAAATCGACGTATCAACGAACAAATATGCCGAAAAGACAGTGCACCCACGATGAAAGTACATTTGACCGAGGTTTATGCACCGTGTGTCGTTCTGAGCAATCTCAGATGCGAGCGAAACAACGCGCTCGCATCCCAGATCGCAATACGTACATGAGGAGTGCAAGTAGCTTTCATTTGCGTCTGCAAGAGACGTACTTGCCCGATGTTTCCATCGAGACAAATTGGACAGAGTCTATTTTTAATGACGTTTTCGAAGACAGAGGGCGACTGAGCAGAGCAGTTGTGGAAGCGGAACACGTTCGCCAACTGCTCACCAAGTTCAATGTCACGAACTTCAAAGACTTGAAGAAGATTAAAAGTAGGGTGATAGTTGACTTATTTGCAGCGGGTTCTGGAATTATGGGACACGTGAAAAATATCCTACAGACAGATTTTCAAGAAAAGTGTACTCTTATGTCGGTGGACCACCAAGCTATGGCAAAGTCAATAAAGGGGTGGCAAGCCAAGGACATCTTCGACCCGAAAGACTGGGGGGGTCTTTTAAATGCGAACTACATCTGCGCACCACCCTCGAGTGGAATGAGCGACGCTGCATTCATTTTCTACGCAGCTGAGTGCAGGGACTTCTGCGCATTTCTTTTGCCAAAGCACTGGCTCGCTGACCGCAGCTATCCATTGCGGAGGCTTTGGTGGGGACAACAACAAAAGAAGAAAACAGTTTACATTATTCCGTCAGCGAAAGACCTAAGTTGGCATGTGTGCGTGAGGTACACGCGCAAAGGCCTAGACCTATTCGCTGGGAATGACATGAAACCTCACTGTTCCGTCTTAGTAGAGTCACTCTACGAAGATAGAAAAGCGAAGAAGACAGCAGGGGGGAATGCAACGAGCGAGAGCGACTCCCTAGAGCTCGCGTTGCAAGATGCTGTAAGCCAAGATGGGCTTTAGATCGCTGTATGATCGGCATGCACAACCGCTGGACGGCACATGCCGAGATAGACATATGATATAAAGTAAATTTGAATACAAAATATGATATGTCTTGAATGCTTGAAATGCTTGTGCGTGCTGTGCGTGTGATATGCGTGATAATGAACTTTGGGTTTGTTGCTTGACTTGTGTAGACGTGGGGCCACCACTGTTAAGCACTGTACAAAACTACATAAACTGCACAGAACGACATTATTCTGTATTAAAAACCACTGGCGCAGCACTGGCGCACGAGCGGACTGCCCGCGCCGCCCAAAATGGTCACCATCCCGCATTTGGTTTGTCGCGGGCACTTCGTCATCGTCATAGATTATGGGGTGGGGATGGGGTCTGATTCTGTGTGGCGATTTTATTGAAAGGAATTTTCGCGAATTAATTCCTCCGTTCAACACACCCTGAATGCACTTAAAATAATAATTTGTCCACGAGAAACATACCGATCGGTCGGATTAAATATCTGAGCGACAATGTCGTTCGTGCGATGGTAAGTGAAGGCCTCGACGAAGACTTGCGCTACTCACCGTCCGAAACGCGGCTATCTGACGGGCGAAACGAATTTGCAGCGTATCGTATGATGAACGATGTGGAGCAGACGTGGCAGAAGATTTTGTTCCTCTCTCCGAACTCTCCAAGACAGCTTTGGGTCACGTTACAAGGGCCGTGTGGCGCCTATACGGCACTATTCTTTAGACGTGGAAATTAAATGCCCAATTAAATTAAACAAGACATGGTGGCATGCACGTGGAAAGTAGTCATATCAATACTGGTTCAATTTCCTTTTGAAAGTGGTAGCATGTGGGATTTAATACCCCGAAAACATCCTTCAAATGTGAATAAAAAACGCAGCGCTACAAGCGAGAAATGTTTAGCTACATCATCTATTAGGGCTTGGAAAGACCTTTCCAACGATACCCCATAACATTTCTCGGAGCGCGCGCTTGCTTTTATAATCCTGATAGTGTCGGATTTACATTGGGATTTAATCCCATTAAGTGCGTAATGTCGAAAAGGAAATCCGGATTTTTACGAGGAAAATGTGACATTCGAATCCGGGCGATCCAAATCCGGTTGAGCGCGCCCGAGTAAGAGCATGGTATATAGATGATCGACATGTATTAGTATATATTACAAGAAGTAAGGGCATTAGGCTTAATATAATGTTACCCTTCATAGGCAGCTATCATGTCTGCTGCATTGGTCAGCTCTGTGGCTTTGACCCAGGTGTCATGCTCAGGGCCGTAGCCTGCATATCGCACTAAATAGTACTTGACACCTCTAGTGATCTTATCTGAGAGTATATGTGATAGCTGTCTGCCATATATGGTCTTACGATAGATCAACCCCTGAATGAGCTCGAAATTGCTGACTGACTGTGATGATGTCGATGATGCCAGCTTAGACAATATAGTCTGTGCAAATGTATCACGATCATACTGAGATATAATAATGTCGTGAAGCTGATGAGCTGATGAAGAAGATATAAGAGCAATGAATGTAGAATCTGTAGACGGTATGTCAATGACTGGAACCTCGGTGATGTCTATATGTTTCAGACAATCAGTGAGTTCAAAGAGTGTAGAAATACGAGTGAGTGCATCTGCAACCTTATTCTTCTCGCCAGAAATGTGCTCTATTCGGAAGTTGTACTCGGAGAGCTCATCCAACCACCTCGCCTGTTTGGGGCTTAGTGTGGATTTCGACTGGAAATAAACCAGTGGCTGATGATCTGAGCGTACAATAGTCTCAGGAGCTCCCAGCAAGATATGGCGAAAGAATCGGAAGCCCTCCACAATGGCAAATAGCTCGATCTCAGGAATAGGCCAACGTCTCTGTGTATCAGAAAGAGTGACGCTGTGATAGCCACATGACTTCATACCTTTTCCTTGATCCTGTAATACCACTTGACCAACGTGTGTGCCTGATCCATCGACCTCCATAATAGATGGCAGTTTCTGATCTGGAAGTTGTAGTACTGGAGCATTGCAGATGGCACTTTTGAGATTATCAAATGCCTGCTGCTGCTCAGATTCCCAGACAAACTCTGCATTATCTTTAAGGAGACGATTGAGCGGCTCGGCAATCTTAGAGAACTTTGGTATGAATCTCCTAAGTTGTCCGACCATGCCCAAGAATGACCGAAGAGATGACTTGCCATCTTTAGCCATACGGCGTAGAGGCTGTTTTCCAACGGTTGGACCATACGAGATTGGAGGCTGAATAGCCATGACTGCACGGATTCTGTCTTCGATGATGGATAGGCCTGCCTCAGAGATGTGGTGTCCGATAAAATCTATGGATCTGACGAACAACTCTACCTTTGAAGGCCTGATGAAGAACTGATGATCTCTGCAACGCTGGAGGAACTGTCGAACATGCTTCACGTGGCTGTCAAAGTCTGGACTGTACACAATGGTGTCATCCATGAAAATGACCAGGAACCGATCGATGAAGTCAAAGAATGCTCGATTTCCTACACGTAGAGCGGTTGCAGGAGCATTGGTCAATCCGAAAGGCATGACTGTCCACTCATATGAACCGTATCTGGTACGTATCGCTGTTTTGTGAATGGCATCTGGATGTATAGGGATCTGATGGAAGAACTGATTGAAGTCAAATCTGCTAAACCATCGTGCACCTTTAAGCTGCTCAAGAAGGGTGTCGTGAGGTGGCAATGGATACGTGTCCTTAATTGTGATGTTATTAAGGGCTCGATAATCACAGCACATCCTCCACTTCCCCCCTGGCTTAGGAGCGAAAATGATTGGACATCCATATGGTGATGATGACGGACGAAGGATACCCAGTTCGACATATTTGATTATCTGTCGTTTGAGCTCCTCCATCATAGGCACTGGAATGGTACGAACTGGCTGTGATGGTGGCTTATGCCCAGGTTCAATGTTGATGCGATGATATCCACCTTCAAACCGTTCTGGCCTATGGCCAGCTGGAAGATCCTCCTGGAAAATATCTGAAAAGTCTTCCCTCATCTGATCACGTGCTGCTGTGACCTTTGGGTCTTCCATAGTGGTGTCTGAGTCTGCTGCTGCGAAGACCAGTTCACCATCGACCTCTGAGAGAAAGAAGAGATAAGCTACGGCTTCTTCAGCCGAACCACTGGATCAAATACGACGTAGGTGCTTTCTCATGGTGGTGGCACTGACCAATTCCATTTCAGGAAGGTCATCTGAGCCTGGAGTCTGTTCAACTCTGGAAAGTACTGTGCGAACACTGGAGCCTGATGAGTGCTTCCTAGTGATCGTCAGGTTTTTGGACTGGAAGTCAATGTGTGGATTTCTCCTCTCCAACCAATCTTGACCCAGGATGACAGTGAAAGGTTTCATGTCAATGATGTAGAAATCCTCTGTGTCCTTATACTTACCCAGCGTGAATGTAGCATTGGGAAGATAGGATGTGCAAGGTAGTTGGCTTCCTCCAGCCAATCCCACTGAGAATGATGAAGAATCTGTGGGTGTTATACCAAGCTGAGCAGCGAACTGTCTGTCGATGAAAGACGATGTAGCTCCTGGATCTACCAATATATGAGTACTCTGTCCATATACTTTCCCTTTGTACAACAACAGCTTCTTCTGTGATTTCAGCTGTGCTGTCTGAGACTGCATCTGTGCGATGTGCTCTGAGGGAGTGTCCATCTGCTGAAACTGTAATGTCAGACTGGAAAGGACTTCTTCTGAGATACTCTCAACCCGGCCACTTGCTTCAGTGGCATTTTCAGGCTGATTTACCCTCGGGGTGCTCTCAACACTGGTACCTGTGCAGTACCCTGAGAGTTTCCCTGAGGAGCTGGAGCTGAAGCTGGAGCTGGAGCTGGAGCTGCTACTGCTGCATTGATGCTCTGCTGACTCTTTAGCTCCTTAACCAGGGTGTTGATTGTTTTCACAAGTTTGCCAGACTCGTTATTAGCACCCTGATTATTCTGTTGCTGCTGTCCTCTGTATGGATTCTGAGCTGGAGGATTGCCTTTTATAGCTTTTCCTTCTGGTGTCCGGGTGGAGAAACAATCCTTTGTGGCGTGATTGGTACGACCACAACGTTGGCAAGGCTGAGGAGGATTTGCTGCTGCTCCTTTCCCTTTTCCTTTGCCTTTGCCTTTTCCACCTTTCCCTTTATTTCTTTGGGAATTCTGATTGGCATTTTGATTTTGATTGCCACTCTGATTCTGATTCCAATTCCGATTGGATCTGTCATATGGCTTTTTGCCACGGCCTCTGTCCTTGTCTTTTCTGACTGGGCCTCCTGACTGCTCCTTTTGCCCCCGATAGTGAAGGGTCTCTGACTGCTTCGAATGAACAACATAATTCAAATCGAGCAGGATCTGTGTGGTTTGTGCCCACGACAGATTATTCCTTTCGTCCTCTGTTAGATATCTGAGGTGAAACTGTTTGCGAAGATCTGATTCCATATTGCTGATGATTCTGCCCTGTATCAAAACATCATCCAGATCAACTGATGCTAAAGCAGCCAATGATGTGAACGTGCGGAGATAATCTGCAAAGGTCTGGTTTCCTTGATTCAGTGCCATAAGATGCTTTTTGGCTACTGATCTTTTGTGTGGATTGCCAAACTGACTGAGGAATGTCCTTCTGATACCTTCATACGTGGCATCTGGCTTTTTGGCCTCGACCTGAAAATAATGTCTGTCATTGTTCTGAATGAGTGTCAGGAAGACTGTAATAATGTCCTTGTCTGGAACACCTGGATAGGTAAACTGGAAGTATCTATCCACTGTATCCAACCAAATCTCAGCATCCTGTCCTGCCTTATATTCCTTAGGTGGAGCCATTTTCACCTTTGGAACCAATGCGGATGGAGCTGGTGCTAAATGAGGTAAATGACCATCATCAGGGTCTATGAATACTGATGGAGCACGATCCTCTGTATACTCTTCGTCTGGCTCCTGTGGTTCTGTCTCAGGATCTCTGTATCTGCTCATGTCGGGTTTCATACGACTGATGTGATCGAAATACCCTATCTCATCGAATCTGGTCTGGGTATCAGCGTAACCAGTAAGCCATTTGGGTATCTTAAACCGACTGAAGGCATCGTATGAGCCTAAGATGTCAAAGAACCAGGTAGATGGATCTGCATTAATAGCTGGTATTTCTGCTACTTCTGCCATCTATAAGACAAAACACAACACCAACAAAAAACCTTCAACTGGCTGTGTGTGTGTGTAATGTATATATATATATATAGTATATATATCTATATGTTGTACATGTATTAGCTTGTACATTGTTATAATGAGGTAATGCATGTATATATGGTTCCACCTTCTTCCCCCCTCAAG
>LGRX02017586.1:0-19063 GCA_001247695.2 Cymbomonas tetramitiformis
GCGCGAGGAGGGGGGCGAAGGCGGGGACCTTCGAGCGCCAGGAGGGCCCCCGAGGGTGGGAACCTCCGAGCGCGAGGCCACCATTCGACGTCCCGAACGCTAAATATGCCGCATGCGTTGCAGGCACCACATGCATTGTGCATAGGATGCGTGAGGCAGGGGAGATGCGGCTCTCATCGAGTCCGAAAAGATGATTTGAGGGATCTGTGGGTGGTCACTGCAGGGGGAGCTGGGAAAGAAGGAAGCATCCAAGATGGTCCGCTTGCTCATGCCAGGTGAGCAGCCGGCCGCCGGAGTGAGACCTCGGGAGCCAGGTCAGCAGCCGGCCGCCGGAGTGAGACCTCGGGCGCCAGGTGAGCAGCCAGCCGCCGGAGTGAGACCTCGGGTGCCAGGTCAGCAGCCGGCCGCCGGAGTGAGACCTCGGGCGCCAGGTCAGCAGCCGGCCGCCGGAGTGAGACCTCGGGAGCCAGGTCAGCAGCCGGCCGCCGGAGTAAGACCTCGGGCGCCAGGTAAGCAGCAGCCAGCCGGAGTGAGACCCTCGGGTGCCAGGTGAGCAGCCAGCCGCCGGAGTGAGACCTCGGGCGCCAGGTCAGCAGCCAGCCGCCGGAGTGAGACCTCGGGAGCCAGGTCAGCAGCCGGCCGCCCCGGCCGCCGGAGTGAGACCTCGGGTGCCAGGTAACACAACAAGGGTATTCGTCAGAAATCTGTGACACTGCAAATGAAATCTGTAACACTGTACAGTGCAAGACCACATTATCAGCATGTTGTGTGACTGTTTCCTTCACACGGATCTTGTCAGCATGCTTCAGCTGCTGCAAAAGGTAGGCGATGCTGCTCGATCATGAAAGGTGCTCTCTACCTTCAGAATATTCTGTGAGGCGCCAGGTTCCTCTCGGCGCGTGATGCCTCCGGGTGCCGCACTGGAGCGCAGGGTTGCAGAAGGAGGAGGTAGACTACGTGACGCGGTCGTTTGATGCTGATCTCAATTTCGTGACTCCGCCACCTCCGCCTCCGAAGGGTAGTAAGCCGAAGCCCGGTGAAGGTGTGCCACCAGTGATGACCTACAAAGCCCTCGCGGTTGCACTGCGGCGACAAGGGTGTGTCACACACCCAAAATTGCTTGAGGAAGGGGTGCCGGAGGAGGAGCATCCAAGCACGATGACGTTGTATTAGATATTAGGGTAAATAGCCTTGGAGGTGTGGAATAGCAATGTGATGGTAGGAATAGTAACCTAGTAGCAATAAAGCATAGGACGAGAATTTCGTAGAATGGTCGTCATGATAGTAGACAAAGATAGTATGGAGTTGGAGTAGGAGTAGCATGAAACACCAATAGTTGTATAGATGGGTAGAAATAAGTTGCTGTTGTCCCATCAAGGGAGATAGAGGAACAAATTTTCCTTCAGCAGTGAAACACGATAGTTAAGCCTGCAGTAAATGCATATTAAATTTCACTGTAGTGATAGTCACTCTCTGGGGCAGCATGCATGTACCGCATGCAGCGCAATAACAAAAGTATATTCGGCAACAGGAATTCTATAATTTAGGGGCTCGCAAAATGTGGAAATGATAACAAACTATGCTTGTGGGAATCTTGAACTGTATGTTAGTGATGCATAGAGTTTTATGTAACGTGTGCTTGTAAGGGAATGAAATATACCGTACGAGAAGGCACTTTTATGCACACGTTTTTTTAGTGGATACTTTATGGGTGGTTTCCTAGTTTTTGTGTGGACTGTAAGGAACTCGTGCAATCTACGATGGCGTGTGATCAATGACAACTTTCGATGTGTGTGGTCTTGAATAGTTGGATTAGACCTGTGCTTGAGGACGATCGTTTCTCAGCTGGTGATCGGTGGGGTTGATAAATATCTAGGCATGAACAATGCAAAGTGACAAAATCAGACGGTAAAACGTCGAATCGAATCTATTCACATTTCGGTGTGAGATTCTGACACGGCAGAAATGCTTCGGCAGCATGCTCGTATCAGCGATAGTGTGCGTGTTTGTATACAGTAGGTGCACAATGGTAAGCGCGGCGCTTTCTCTATATCCACTCCTACTGTATTCTCTGCTGCATTAGTTCTTCGTCTGTTTCGCGCGTGTGGTGTGAAATCGTGCGTGCCTAGTGTGTTTGGCGTGCGTGCACGCCTGCTTTGGAACTTGTGTTATAGCCTGTTTCTCATCTGACCTTGTATGCGGAATGTAGCAGCTAGATAGGGGCCTGTTCCTGGCGGGTATCGTTCTCCGGTTTTTGCTGACTATGCTGCAGTCCGAGAGGGTCCTGGAATAATGACGAGTTTCGAGGGAACGATACTGTTTCTTAGGGAAGTTAATGAATCAGGGCAGTGTGATGTGTTCGTCCTATACTCCATCATATTTAGACTGGCATGCCAGCGGACTTGTCTCGTCACAGTGACAGCTGCTACTCCTGCAAGAATGTGCGCAGATTCTGGTTGCACGTTTTCCAAAAGCTTTTGCGAACAGGAGGTAAGGTCAGCCACAAACTTACTTGTTTTTTATAGAATTTATGTGATATAATAGCTATAGTGGTGTTGAATGTTTTGTTGAGTGTGCGGGAGCATTCCTGCAGACTCGGGTGGGCCATTGGTTGACCTCAATCTAGCACAACATATTCTGTCGATCATTTGGAACTGATATATGCTTAGGATTTCTAGATTCATCACGCATTTCCCCTCCAGGTTTGCAGGCACTTGTCATTTCACAAGAACACTGAAACCATTGCGATTGTTAAGCATCAGTGGGACGGAACGGCGGGACGGCCAATATGCCAGACTTCATCTCGATATCGTTGATGAGCTCGACGTCAGGGTGATGCGCCAGTAAGGTCATTGACATCCATGCGAGCTTAACCATGCGCATAGTGAGGTGTGATGCAGGTAGCGGCATGATGCACAACACAAACCTAATACATGTGATCGTTCCGACGTCTATTTTCCCTTTCCACCATAGCCTTTGCCGCCATCTTGCTTACTGCCGCCACCATGTCCTTTGCCCTTACCACGATTCTTTTTCCCGGAATCTTTCCTGTCCTTGTGCTTATCATGGCCATTTTTATGGGAATTTTTCCTGTTCTTGTGCTTATCATGATCCTTCTTGCCGGAATTTTTCCTGTTCTTGTGCTTATCGTGATCCTTGCCCTTGCTACGGCCCTTGTCATGCCCTTTTTTGTTTTTGTGCTTGCCTCCTCTACCAGACTTTCCACCTGAGCAGCGCCGCCGCAGTATGCCCATCACCCACATAGACGCGTACTTTAATATCAGTGCATGCCCTGTATTGTGTGTCTGATTCGGCATGCACATATCACGAGTATCTACAGTCATCATCACGTATACATCACGAATGATGGTGATTACACCGCGCATGCGGCATGTGGGCTAATATCGAACAGTTGTAGCGGATGCATAATCATGTCAAACACCGTCGGTCGTTTTTAATTGCCAGGGACCGAACCAGCAGCCTGTATACAGCTGCATATATTTACTACACACTGCACACGTATATATGCGTGGATATGCATAGATATTCACATGTCAATTTGTGCAGCGCGTAAATGATGGCAGGTGCTAAGCTTCAGCGACGCACCGGACACGCATGCCACACACAATCATTTGTGAAATAAACGGTACTGAACTGGACATTGAATTTTGGTATGTCAACTACGTAGCAGCATGCACACCTCAGTCTGTATGATCATTCTTTACACATCGATGAGAACGCGCCGGAATGAATGATAAGCATAATACGCTTGGTACATGTCAGTGCTTTGTAGTAAGCCAGAGTGTTATTACAATGATGGCAATACCCCCGAGAATCTGCGTGACGCAAATATCAAAACGCCAATGACAATCCCTACATGTACGCTACAAACTGTGGACGATATCTACCTGCATATACCTGACTGAGACGAGCACTGGCAATGCACTTCGTTTACGGTATTTATCGCGGTGTCGGATGGCCAGGTGCGCGGCATCAGGCTGACAGCCACATGCACGCGATGGCGCGATCATTATGTGCGTGCAATCATGCGGTTGGCAAACCAAACGATGTACGATGTTTTCGTGATATCGCGATCGGGATCGACAAGCTATTCAGGAGGCACATATCCGACGTGCGCGCGCGCGCGTACACTTGATGTGTACGCAGACGGATATGTGCGTATTCGTCACAATCATGACAAGTAAGCGTGTATCCGTATATGCAGTTGTAGCTGATGGGTGGGTTCCTGTCGACGCTCATATATGCCTGGTCCACGCATGATGTTACCTTTTTTGGAGCCCTTGCTTCCACCGAGCAGTCGTCTACCATGCTGTGACGACAACGTTAGTGCATCGATGTCTTCGCTATTCACGAAGTTGTCGGCATGCATGCTGATGGCAGCGCCGCCATCAACATCGTCGACATCGTCGCCGTCTTCGTGATGTAATGAAATGTCGAGCTCGTGGCCAGCATGCACAGTATCGTCGTCGTCGTCGTCTTGAATTCTACCACCATCGTGGGCTTCGATGATGTCATACATAGCATGTGAAGTAGAAGAGTGCGCATGCATCGCATCTTCGCGTTGGTTTGCTGTGGCTACCGATCGCCGTGTCAACTCCGAAGAGGTCTCGTTGTCAGCGGACATCAGGGTGGTCATCACGCTGCTGCTGCTGACCTCGTGCGGATACATGCATAATATCAAGACGCCACTCGTTGCGAACAGTAGCCATACGCCGAGGCTGCAGTTTGCAGTTGGTGGTACGGATGATCTACTGGCCATCGATGGCAGAAACGGCATGCTGTGAGCTGACGTAGGGGACTTGTTGTGTAAGCAGTATGTGTGCAAACGGTACGTCGATGCGGCGGCAGTCCTCGTGATGGTACGGAAGGCGATGTACTACTGTGCGGGGTAATAGACACCGTGAATAATGTGGAAATTGTGTTCGTCCTCGTCGTATAAGTAGCAGTTTCCCCACCAGAGTTACAGTAGCAATAGACGCTCTGCTCCAAACCTGGGCATCATTGTTTTTCATTTTGTATTCGATTGTTGGAAATTGCGATTGTCTATAATTTTAAAAATCGGTTTGACCCCAATTGCTTGGCACTTATTATCAGTGTATGTTCCTGTAAGCGACGTTCTTTACGCAAATGCGGGCGTGTTTACATTTATCAGCATGCATATATGATACGACGAGCATACTTTTATCGTGAACATCCGGTATCGTATTAACCAATCTAAATTTTATGCATCTTCACTATCGTAAATTGCCAATGTAGCCTTGTATATGCCCCGTTCGCGCCGGGAGAAGTGTCGCGTATTAAGTCGCGGTCCGTGTCTACTATCGGATCATGCATCTGTGTTTGGTATAGATACAACGGGTTCGGTGTTTCCGGCGCCAACGGGATGATTGCATCGGTAGGCATGTACAGTGAGGGACGTTTGACATGGAGCTTCCAGTGGCGCTGCGATGATGGTTGGTGGTCATGTGGAACTTATCCATGCCGGGTTTAGGTCATGCTCTCCACGTGACACACGTCTCTACGCATAACCACTAGTTTATATTCACAGCGGCCTTGCTCGGGGATGCTCCTAACGGTGTGTGTGTGGGGGGGTATAGCTTCTTGGTTTTACCCATAATGTTTTTATTGCTCGACCATCGATATCGCGTATCGATGATTATCGGTTGGGTGGTAGAATTATGATCAAATTTGGACATATAAATTTCGCGCTTAGTAGCGGAACACGCACCAATTAAACAGCAACCCTGGCTTACCACAACGCACTTACCGAGCGTGTACCAAACACAGATGCATGATCCGATAGTAGACACGGACCGCGACTTAATACGCGACACTTCTCCCGGCGCGAACGGGGCATATACAAGGCTACATTGGCAATTCACGATAGTGAAGATGCATAAAATATAGATTGGTTAATACGATACCGAATATTCACGATAAAAGTATACTCATCGTATCATGTATTCATGCTGATAAATGAAAACACGCCCGCATTTGCGTAAAGAACGTCGCTTACAGGAACATACACTGATAATAAGTGCCAAGCAATTGGGGTCAAACCGATTTTTAAAATAATAGACAATCGCAATTTCCAACAATCGAATACAAAATGAAAAACAATGATGCCCAGGTTTGGAGCAGAGCGTCTATTGCTACTGTAACTCTGGTGGGGAAACTGCTACTTATACGACGAGGACGAACACAATTTCCACATTATTCACGGTGTCTATTACCCCGCACAGTAGTACATCGCATTCCGTACCATCACGAGGACTGCCGCCGCATCGACGTACCGTTTGCACACATACTGCTCACACAACAAGTCCCCTACGTCAGCTCACAGCATGCCGTTTCTGCCATCGATGGCCAGTAGATCATCCGTACCACCAACTGCAAACTGCAGCCTCGGCGTATGGCTACTGTTCGCAACGAGTGGCGTCTTGATATTATGCATGTATCCGCACGAGGTCAGCAGCAGCAGCGTGATGACCACCCTGATGTCCGCTGACAACGAGACCTCTTCGGAGTTGACACGGCGATCGGTAGCCACAGCAAACCAACGCGAAGATGCGATGCATGCGCACTCTTCTACTTCACATGCTATGTATGACATCATCGAAGCCCACGATGGTGGTAGAATTCAAGACGACGACGACGACGATACTGTGCATGCTGGCCACGAGCTCGACATTTCATTACATCACGAAGACGGCGACGATGTCGACGATGTTGATGGCGGCGCTGCCATCAGCATGCATGCCGACAACTTCGTGAATAGCGAAGACATCGATGCACTAACGTTGTCGTCACAGCATGGTAGACGACTGCTCGGTGGAAGCAAGGGCTCCAAAAAAGGTAACATCATGCGTGGACCAGGCATATATGAGCGTCGACAGGAGCCCGCCCATCAGCTACAACTGCATATACGGATACACGCTTACTTGTCATGATTGTGACGAATACGCACATATCCGTCTGCGTACACATCAAGTGTACGCGCGCGCGCGCACGTCGGATATGTGCCTCCTGAATAGCTTGTCGATCCCGATCGCGATATCACGAAAACATCGTACATCGTTTGGTTTGCCAACCGCATGATTGCACGCACATAATGATCGCGCCATCGCGTGCATGTGGCTGTCAGCCTGATGCCGCGCACCTGGCCATCCGACACCGCGATAAATACCGTAAACGAAGTGCATTGCCAGTGCTCGTCTCAGTCAGGTATATGCAGGTAGATATCGTCCACAGTTTGTAGCGTACATGTAGGGATTGTCATTGGCGTTTTGATATTTGCGTCACGCAGATTCTCGGGGGTATTACCATCATTGTAATAACACTTTGGCTTACTACAAAGCACTGACATGTACCAAGCGTATTATGCTTATCATTCATTCCGGCGCGTTCTCATCGATGTGTAAAGAATGATCATACAGACTGAGGTGTGCATGCTGCTACGTAGTTGACATACCAAAATTCAATGTCCAGTTCAGTACCGTTTATTTCACAAATGATTGTGTGTGGCATGCGTGTCCGGTGTGTCGCTGAAGCTTAGCACCTGCCATCATTTACGCGCTGCACAAATTGACATGTGAATATCTATGCATATCCACGCATATATACGTGTGCAGTGTGTAGTAAATATATGCAGCTGTATACAGGCTGCTGGTTCGGTCCCTGGCAATTAAAAACGACCGACGGTGTTTGACATGATTATGCATCCGCTACAACTGATCGATATTGGCCCACATGCCGCATGCGCGGTGTAATCACCATAATTCGTGATGTATACGTGATGATGACTGTAGATACTCGTGATATGTGCATGCCGAATCAGACACGCAATACAGGGCATGCACTGATATTAAAGTACGCGTCTATGTGGGTGATGGGCATACTGTGACGGCGCTGCTCAGGTGGAAAGTCTGGTAGAGGAGGCAAGCACAAAAATAAAAAAGGGCATGACAAGGGCCGTAGCAAGGGCAAGGATCACGATAAGCACAAGAACAGGAAAAATTCCAGCAAGAAGGATCATGATAAGCACAAGAACAGGAAAGATTCCCATAAAAATGGCCATGATAAGCACAAGGACAGGAAAGCTTCCGGGAAAAAGAATCGTGGTAAGGGCAAAGGACATGGTGGCGGCAGTAAGCAAGATGGCGGCAAAGGCTATGGTGGAAAGGGAAAATAGACGTCGGAACGATCACATGTATCAGGTTTGTGTTGTGCATCATGCCGCTACCTGCATCACACCTCACTATGCGCATGGTTAAGCTCGCATGGATGCCAATGACCTTACTGGCGCATCACCCTGACGTCGAGCTCATCAACGATATCGAGATGGAGTCTGGCATATTGGCCGTCCCGCCGTTCCGTCCCACTGATGCTTAACAATCGCAATGGTTTCAGTGTTCTTGTGAAATGACAGCGCGCAAGTGCCTGCAAACCTGGAGGGGAAATGCGTGATGAATCTAGAAATCCTAAGCATATATAAGTTCCAAAGGATCGACAGAATATGTTGTGTTAGTATCGAGGTCAACCAATGGCCCACCCGAGACTGCAGGAATGTTCCCGCACACTCAAACATTCAACATTATAGCTATTATATCACATAAATTTTATATTAATATTTCCTACCAAGTGAAACCTACGAACCCATCATAATTATGTGCACACTTGTGTACAGGTCGTTCACAGGGTCATGTCAGTGCATACAACGTGTCAAATGGCTATCATTTGG
Organism: Cymbomonas tetramitiformis; assembly: GCA_001247695.2. Classification (NCBI taxonomy): domain Eukaryota; kingdom Viridiplantae; phylum Chlorophyta; class Pyramimonadophyceae; order Pyramimonadales; family Pyramimonadaceae; genus Cymbomonas; species Cymbomonas tetramitiformis. Next base: position 8,762 of record LGRX02017586.1, read on the forward strand.
CGGTGCCACAGAGCTTCATAGCTGTCAAGAGCCCGTGGGGAAAGTGCATTATTTGTCGGCCCTAATATGACGTTCATGATGACAACCTTGGAATTGACGCGGAAAGAGAACAATGCATAATGAACACAGATGCTGTGCACAGGACCCTCTGCAGAATGCAGCTTTGCATACACAAGCTAACTATAATGAAATTGTTTTAGTTCCAGCCATTCCAGCCATTCGCGCCACGCGATCTTGAATGCTTGTTTATGGAATATCATTCGGAGGCTTGGTGCGAGAAGCACAAAAAGCCATTCGAAACTGCAGCGTACGGCGCAGACAGCGCGAACTGTTGCAACGGGAGCTGGGCGCACCGTGGAGCACACGCGGAGTTTTTCAACCTATTGGTTGCATAATATCGAGGATCGCGGTTATTTTGTGGCTAGTAGGGTCACCAGCAGCAACTCGTGTAAGGGCACTCCATGTTCATCATACGCTAGGGTTATTAGGTGCTTATTACTTAAAATATTCAAATTTATTTCGTCGTTGAAAATTAATGCACAGACCTTTTCAGTGCGCTTCTGAAATAGTAGACAAGTTTGTCCATTCAATTGGCGATATGCATCAATTACCAACAACAAATGGCATACTAATGTGCAGGTCGGCAAAATGAGCAAACGATTATTAGCACGACCGTGAGCCAGCGCATGCTCCATCATGGTTTTGAGTCACTGCATCTCCGTATTGGAATTGTTGCGTATAGTGTGCCCAGCACATTGCTCACGTTCGGTATTGTATTACCAAAGTCGTTTCTAATTCGCCTACTGCACAATGATGCCAGTCGTGGACAGAATAGCACTTCAAATTGTAATTAGATTTTTGCTGTGCTTCATGCTCTTATTGCTAGATATTAGCCTCACCTCAACCTTCGTCATCCGCGGAATAAATAAGTTTGGCGTGCGGCGAAAACTTGTCGTCTACGCATCGAGGCGGGGCCGCAGCCGTCCAGGAGCAGGTGGCAAGCGACTAGGGGCTGGTCCTCGAAAAAGTCAATCGAATGCACTCGGGAACAGAGGTAAATTGTAATGCTTGATGGCAATTACCGAATGAAAATAAACTTTGCTTCGGTACCTACAGTGTTGCCAACGTTGAATCGTTAACTTGCGATGTGAGGTTTCATGCAGGTCCAGCGAGCCAGCAAAATGTGCTTGGGAACACAGGTATATTTTGATGAATATACATATTTAATAAACATATACATGTTGTAGGTATACATATGGGTATATCATGATAATTATGTGATGTAATATATATGTGTATAATTATATCGCAGGGCTACGGAAATACTTGCAGGACTAGTCATGATTATCAGCATGGGTGAACGCTGGGAATCTGCATGATGTTGATTTAGGTAGTTGTTTTGGCATTTGGAGGAGTCTGCTGTTTGTTTGCTGTATGCTTGCTTTCAATATTGTGAGACGTGTACCTTCGAATAAAGTTTCTGAGACCTCATTGCATATTAGGATACCATATACATTTGTAGGCATAACATATGTGTATATCAGGATAAATATACAACTAGTCTCAAAGCGCGTTTTGACTTGCAGCAATTTTCATCTGTTTTCACCGTGACGGATGGTCCGATAACCATTGCGTGGGTGTAAGCGATGATGGGAAGCAAACCGTCTGTAAGCTGGAGGTTATTCCTCACACATGCAAACACACCGCATACATATCTATCATAAGGACAACGCACGTATCAGCTCTGAAAATGCACACACCTGACAGGCACAAATAAGCCGGCCTGGGAACGCACCATCGTCGGGGCATGGCTCACAAACTTCTGGAACTGCTTGCGACGATTCGAACGACGATCCGGAGGGAACCCGAAGAACGTGAAGTCTAGCGGCAGGCCGGCCCCGACCACGGCGGCCACGGCAGCACAGGGGCCCGGCACGGGTATCTGAGCACACAGCATCGTCAATTTCTCAGCTTCTCACACGGTGCTATCTCGAAGCATCCCTGACGTTTTGAAACTTGCAGATCGGGACAAACGTTGGGCGCGAAAAGTAAGACCTACTTCGAACACGCTGAGCGCAGATGGGTACTGCACATGTTTTGCTCTGTTTACTCGTGGTCGACCTCAGAGAAAGCCCACATATTGGTCATTCACTTGCAAGTTGCAGAAAGAGTTTCACGACTAGCTGAGCCCCTCAAGCTGCTAGGATCACCTCTTGACCCCTTCGCTTTCAACCTTGCGTGTCTCCCTACGCCTGAACCACTCGGGGCATCACAGCTTTCTGTGAACATTCCCACGACTACGCCAAACATAACCTTTCGTCCTTTCTCCTGTCTCGGCTCGATCTGCCTGGCCCGGGACTGCTAGCTTGACGCGTTATCCACTGTCAATAACTTTAGAGCATTGCATTGACCCGCCGGGAACTGAAGCCGATTTGTGGTGCACTCTTCTCCAGCACAGAGGAGCTGGCCGACTTCAGTTCGGGTCTCGCAGCCGTTTAGCAAGGCCTTTTGAGTGTTCCAGTCTTCTATCCATCAAGCCTACTCTCAGTTGAAACGTCTCTCAGCTTCCCAGCCGATTGTACCTTCCTCGGCCTTCCTCGGAAAACCTTACCGGCACCGCAAGTGTCTCCTCCTTCGTCCATGCCAAAGCCGCGTGTTCCCTCACCTCAGACAGATTGACGTGTAGCACAAGACGCCCTTATAGCGATCTTAACACCATGCGCACGGTTTGCAAGAGGCGCGCGATGAAATACCACTTGCACCCCAGCATCGATAGCAGCTTGAACGAGGATGCCCCCTGGGTCGCTGACCGCAGGCATGCCGGCGTCGCTTACAAGTGCCACCGCTGCACCTGCGATACGTTTACCCCAATATTCACTCGGCCATTCGAAAGGACTCTCATTCCCTATCAGTGTCGTTGTTTGGGACACAAGAACCGTAATTCAGGGTCACCACGATTCGCCGCATCCTGCAACAAGCTGCCACGACGACGCTTGGGGTGTTGTGTCTTAGACGGTCCGACTTGGCCGTTGGCAATATCAAGGTGAGCACCGAGGAATATCAGTTCTCCAGGAACTTCGTTCGGTTGTAATTGTTGTAACTGTTGCTGGCTGCTAACCGTTTTCCCGCCGTTCTCGTGCGCGCGGTCGTTATCGTCCCGATTTCAGATCAGTGAATTATTGGGTTGTTTGGCAAAACTTTAGAGCAGCGAAACATTCGTAGCACCCCTCCGTTAAAGCTAGCACAGCATAGCGTGTTCCGTGCATGGTAGGAGCAAGCAGGTATCAAGCGTATGTGTGTCGAACCAGAAAGCATTTGATTCATGACGTAGGTACTGCGCGCAGCCTCATTGTGGGTGTGACAACTCACCTACAGATCCCGCAAAGCGTCGGGTCAGGAAAGCGCGCTTAGAGGCTATGCAGCACGCAAAGATGCAACCAAGAACGACGAAACACGGCGACAAAAGGCTTTGCGGAGGCGAGAGGTGTCATATCGATTCCCAGAGACGCTCGAACCTCGAAGTCAAGAATTTGGCTGCAGGGCCAGCAATCGTGCAATTGAGGACCGTCTTGATTAACAGGACGCCGAAGGAAGCCTCAGAAGAGTGAAGCGCTCACCAGACGGGTACGGATGCTGTAATGATTTAAGAGGCGGGAGGTATGGCGGGTGTCCTCAGCAAGGACGAAGGTCGCCTGTCTGAGGGTCCTCAGTGCGCGGAGTGTTATGTCCTCCAGGTTGCCGATAGGGGTTCCTACGATGTACCTGCGCCGCGTGAAAGGTTACGTTGTTGCGTAGGTTTGTCACGTTTCGGATGTGTAGAGGCCATTATCCTTTTTTTCAAAGGGTATCGCAGCTTGCACTTCACGTCCTTTGGGCTAGTCGCCACTCTTCATGAGGAGGTTCATATATACGCACGAGGCGCGTTGCACTTATGCAAATAGGTGAACGACTTGTTATTGGCCACTTATTGCGGGATAAGCGAATGAGCGAGAGCGATATGGGCGACAGAGGCCAAGATCATGCGCTAGATAAGTGAAATACTCTGGTAGAATTCTTCAGAACGAGTCGACGTGATGACTGCACACGCTTCGTAGGATTTCTTTGTCGGATCAAAATATCAAAGTTTTTGGCGGGATTTCAGATTGAGGAGAAATGTAGCTATCTTACAGTCCAGGGGAGAGCGGCTTGTCTTTCGGGGAGATGACGCTTTCCTCTCCAAGGTCTTCATAGAGGACCTCAGCATCAGCTGGTGTGACACTGCTTTCTACATCATTTCTCTCCTCGCCTCCGACAGGGGCAGCAGCCACTCCAGCTGCTCTCATATATGGCTTTGCAAGACGCGAAAGTTGCCCGCAACTTGAATCTTTGCGAAGTGAAGGCTTCATTACCCGAGCTGCGTTATGGGTGCCCTTTAGGAAGAACCCTACATGCATACGGGGACGCGCGGCGGAGGCACAAATGTGCTGTCGTACATCGCACACTCGCTCAGGCAGGTGCCGTGATCTAGCTCTCCGAGCATAACCGAATGTGCCTGAGATGATAATATCGTAGGCAACCAAACTCCGCATCTCGCAGCAAGAAAGAACACTGAGAGGAAACAGTCCAGTGTTGTAGCCTCTGCCTGTTTTTGTATTCGTAATGTGTCAGGGTCATGACCGATGACATATGTGTCATACATGTCATACGTGTCATACATGTCAGACATGTCATACCATGTCATGTCATGTCATGTCGGTCGTGTCATATATTATTATGACAGTCGGTCGCGTCATATATTATTATGACAGTCGTCAGTACGGTCGACCATGACTGTACCTGTCGTCAGACGATAATGTCACATCATCTGTCATTATTCAAGGAAAGACTTGAATGACCCTGTCATCGAGAGTTCGTACGTCGAACTCGAAGATGACAAGCAAGATACATCTTGAAGTACAAACAAGAACCATCTTTGCTTTAAGCATGTGCGGAACACGCATGCACAGCATGAACGAACTATTCGTTATCACCATGTTGGTCGTTCAACCTATGTCTCGGGTTCACAACCCAATGGCGGTACTATCTATGATGATAGGAGACATATGGTATAAGATGAGGAAGCGTTGGGCTTCAAGCAGTTCTTCACTCAGAGACTGCACTCATCACCCGCTATTACGTACACTCGCGTTGCTGTCCAACTTCGCAGTGTTTATTTGTATATTGATAATATATTCACGGCGCCTGTTTATCCCGCCGTATCATAATGAGAGTGAGAGACCTCTCCTCTGATCATCCGAGCTCTCAGACGAGAGCTCTCTCGTCTGGCCTCACGACAGGCCCTGTTTTCTCGGGGCGTGCCAGGCGAGGGGGGGGATCCGGGATCGACCCGAACCCTACTGTACTGTCCTCTTGTTCCTAGAGGTTCAGGTTGCGAGGTTCTGCGTTATCCGAGCGGCCGCTGCGCGGCCGAGCCGAATTCGCGATCGATCACCGCGAGGGTCACGTTTAATACAACGACTGTCTTATCCCGCGCCGGGAATGGGCCTGATCCTGAAGGTTCGTTGGTGATTCTCGTTCGGTCAGAACTTCCATTCCAGTAGGCCGTAACCGAACTGCTAACTAACTCTTCACTCGACGTCGAGGCCTGTAAACAAAAACAATACCTGCACCAAGCTACCAGCTCACACTTGACCGTACCGGAATACAGTTGAACAGTAGCCTTTCTCACCCCGCTGGGTGCAATACTTTAGCGAAGACGCAGCGCGCATCCTTTCTCACTGCTCGCCGATTCGTGCGGGTGAGTTCTTCTGTCTGGACAGCTTCTAGTGTCCCACTTTTTGGTTCGTATGATGTCTTTCTTTCGTATGACTGTCCTGACGCGTGATTCGCGCGTGACTCACGATGAGGCCATTCGGAATCAAGGAGTACCATTTTTAACTTTGTTTTTGCATCGCAAATTCTTCCAACCAGATATGTTCAGGACGTGGCAAGTTGAAAGGGTGTGATGAAGTTGCGGGCGCTTGAGTTAGATACCGCCAGGGCTAAGTGGGGGCGTGCGGCCTTGCAGAGCGGGCAGAAACAGAAGTATCAGCAAATTTTTCGCCTCTCTTTAGAGCTTGGCTGTGCTACCACGGCCTCCTCCTCCAACTGCTGCACCTTCTTCTGCTTCACCTCAGCACTCTACTCTCGCACCATCCGCACCTATTACTCAACGATTATGTAATGGTCTGTCCCCTCCCGCGCCTTCTACGGCTGATCCTCAACAGTCTTATCTTGTGAGCTTTTAGTCTTGCCCGGCAACCCTCCCTCGCGGGTGCTCTTGCTGGTGCCGCATCCTGTCGTGGTACTTCACACACGCCGCTCGTGCGTCTCACGGCCACCCTCTGCGTGTCTTGATGTCCTGTGATGCGGAACCTGAAAAAGAAAGATGTTGTGTGCTGCGAAATCCGAGGGTAAGCGAAAGTGTACTCTCCACAAGAAGGGTGCGCGAAGGCGCACGCTTGCACTTTCACGGCTTCGCCGGGTCGAGCAGGGTCAGGATCACTACCCTAAAGGTACCTCTTCATATCCTCATGTTTTCTTTGAACCGCATACGTGTAGAGCGTGCCGAATTGAAAGGGTGTGATAACGTTGCGGGCGCCTGGGTTAAATGCCGCTCTGATACCGGGGCTACGCGGGCTTTTTGGCTTGCAGAGCGGGCGGAGGCAGAAGATTTAAAGTAAACTTCAGAAAGTTCTGCAGCTCTCTTCAAGCCGGGTGGGTGTGCATTCACGGAAAGCCAACGGCATCAAGAAGAGAAGGAGTAGCAAGTGGAGGCGGGCGCAGGCGATACGGCAGGTGGCACGGGAACACCAAGAACGCGGCGTGACAGCTTTCTGAGTAGCAGGCTCGGAGAAATCGGGTCAATAAGGCGGTAGAGGAAAAGCTTCGATGGGAAATCTATCTCTTGGGAAGCGAGATAGAGAAAAGGACAGCACCGAGCACGACGAGGCAAGCGAGGAGCGCCTGCCGGGAGAGGCGGGGAGGCGCGTGCAAGAGGAGCTTAACTTTCGTGGGCAGAGCATGTGGGATCTTGGCATCAGTGCCCAGGCGGTGAAACAGCTCCGCCTCCATCTTGAGAGCTTCTTTGCTCACCAGGGCCGCCCGCTCGCTGCAGTGACCATCGAGGACGTGGTCGTGGAGTTCGTGCTGGAGCGCACAAAGAGCTCTCTGTGCAGGTTCGTCGAGCTCGCGCAGTACGTGGATGGCAGCGAAGTGGGAATGCCCACACACTTCGTGCGCCCGATGACGTGGAACTCCCCCTTTGTCACCGTCCTCGAGAAGGTTCAGCGCACGCTGGACGCGGAGGAGGTGGAGGCGTACGTGTGGCTGGACTTCCTGGCAGTCAACCATCACACAACCACACAGCAGCACGAGGTTGTTGATTACGCTGGCTTGAGCGAATACGACTCGAAGGCGAAGATGGGAACAACCGTGGAGATTCCGCCCCCGGCGACGGTGTTCAAAGGGCTCAGCCTGGCGGCGCTGCGCGGCCTCGGCGTGACGCTGAGGGCGCAGTTCGGGGAGCGGTGGAACACGATGACGACCGAGGAGGTGGTGAAGGAGTTTGTGGTGCCGAGGACGAAGGCGAGGCAGTGCCGGCTGGTGGACCTGCCGGAGTATGTGGCGGCGGAGGCGGTGGGCCGGCCGAGCTACTTCATCAGCCATGCGTGGCAGGGCGCCTTCGCGACGTTGTTCAACCGGGTGCTGGAGTTCCTGGTGAGCGCGAGCGACGAGACGCGCGTGTGGGTGGACGTGTTCGCGGTGAACCAGCATCGGGAGGCGCTGCACCAGCAGAACCGGCAGGACGTGATGGCGTTCGAGGACGTGGTGAAGCACTGCGTGGGCACCATCGTGGTGGTGGACATGGCGCGCATGAACCCGGCGACGCGCGCGTGGTGTGTGTACGAGTGGGACGCCACCATCTGGCACCACGGCAGCGACGGGCTGCAGATGCTGATGTCCGAGGAGGACCGGGTCCAGATCGTGGGCAGCATCGACATCGAGGAGGCGCAGTGCTTCCATCTGGTGGACAAGGCGATGATCCTCCAGCGAGTGCGGGAGCATCACGGCGACGCGGCCACGTTCAATCACATGCTGCAGACCAGCCTGCTTCTCGCCCCACTGAGCTACCGCGCGGACCAGCAGCGGCACCGCCAGCGCTCGGCGGGCACCACGTGGGAGTGGGGCGCCGTGGAGGCGTGGCTGGACGGGCCGCACCGCGCTCTGTGCGTGCTCGCCGGCGCGGGCACCGGGAAGTCCACCATCTGCACCATGCTGATGGACCATTTGGCGGCGGAGCGGCCGCGGCTCGTGGTGGCAGCACACTTCCTGAAGTACAGCGACCAGCGCCGCCTGGACCCGGTGCTCGCCATCAGGAGCCTCGCGCACCAGCTCGCCTCGCGGAGCGCGGCCTTCCGGGAGCGCCTCTTCGCCCTGGACCCCGCTCACGTCACGGCGCTCGTCGATCCGGAGAGCGCGTTCCGCGACCTCCTGCAGGCGCCGCTGAGCCAAGTGCGGGAGCCGGTGCTCATCCTGCTGGACGCGCTGGACGAGGCCGACCCGCCGGAGCAGTACCTGCCGGGGTTCAGGGGGAACGTCAAAGCCTGCGGCAACAAGACGCTGCAGCTGCTGACGCGGCAGCTCGTGCAGCTTGGAGCCAACGTGCGCTTCGTCATCACGACGCGCCCCGACGCGGTGTGCTCGCAGATCGAGCCGCTGTTGGGGCGCGTCTTCGCGAACAGCGTCACGCTGCTGAGGCCGGAGGCTCTTCGGAGCGAGGCGGCCGCGGAGCCTGGCGCGCAGGGCACCGGCGTCCTGGTGTACCATACTGTGGCGAAGGAGTGCGCCGCGCTGGGCGACTCTTGGGGGAAGGACCACGCTGACTTGAGTGACGTGTACAGTGCGTACCGGCGGGTGTTTGTCTCCGCGCTGGCCGAGCTAAGCGCCGAGGACAGGGACGGGGTGCTGGCGCTGCTGGAGGCCCTGCTGGCGGCGCAGGAGCCCCTGGCGGAGTCCTGGCTGCAGCGCATGGGCCTGGCCGGAGCGCTGCCGCGGCTGCCGGGGTGGGGGTGCCTGTTCTACGTGGCGGAGCACCACGTGTACCTGCTGCACAAGAGCCTGAGCGACTGGCTGCTGCAAGAGAGCCAGGCGGAGGTCGCGGCGGTGCGCGCCTTGGAGGTGGCGCGGGGGCACGAGCGCCTCGGGGCCTTCCTGAGCCGGCACCGCGCATCCCCGTCGGCGTACTGCTTGAAGTACCTGCTGTTCCACCTGGCGTCAAGCCGCCTCCCGGACGGAGCGCGCCGGCAGCTGGACGAGGCGCTCTTGGATTGGAGCTTCCTGGTGCGCGTGGTGCGGAGCAGGAACGCCGGGCGGGCGGCGCAGGCCCTCGGGAGCATCCCGCAGAGCGCGCACAGCGAGGTGAGCTACGACATGCTGCGGTGGCTGCGCCTGGCGATGCACGAGCTGGAGGAGAACCCGTGCCTGGAGCACTTTGCAGCCACGGCGTGGGTGACGGCGCCGCTGGGCTCCGTGCCGCACATGAAGGCGACGGAGCACACAGCGCGGCGCGGGTGGGAATGTGCGAAGGTCCTTGGCGATGGGAACGGCTTCTGTGTGAACCGGGGGAGGAATTGGGCGCCGACGATCGGAGTGTTTATGGGGCACTCACACAATGTTACAGGGGTGGCGTTCAGCCCGGACGGCACGCAGCTGGCCACGGCCAGCAGGGACAACACGGCTCGCGTGTGGAGTCTGTCGAGCGGCGAGTGCACGGCCACCATGCAGGGGCACTCAGGCGTGGTTACAGGGGTGGCGTTCAGCCCGGACGGCACGCAGCTGGCCACGGCCAGCAATGACAGAACGGCTCGCGTGTGGAGTCTGTCGAGCGGCGAGTGCACGGCCACCATGCAGGGGCACTCAGAGATGGTTTAAAAAGGGGTGGCGTTCAACCCGGACGGTACGCAGCTGGCCACGGCCAGCGGTGACGGCACGGCTCGCGTGTGGAGTCTGTCGAGCGGCGAGTGCACGGCCACCATGCAGGGGCACTCAGGCGTGGTTACAGGGGTGGCGTTCAGCCCGGACGGCACGCAGCTGGCCACGGCCAGCAATGACAGAACGGCTCGCGTGTGGAGTCTGTCGAGCGGCGAGTGCACGGCCACCATGCAGGGGCACTCAGGCGGCGTTACGGGGGTGGCGTTCAGCCCGGACGGCACGCAGCTGGCCACGGCCAGCGATGACAAGACAGCTCGCATGTGGAGTCTGTCAAGCGGCGAGTGCACGGCC
>LGRX02017589.1:0-20453 GCA_001247695.2 Cymbomonas tetramitiformis
ACTAGGACATTCTAGTAAGCGGATTATCCACTTTAGTGATAACTTATCAACCTATGATATGTTTGAGCATATGACTGTGCTCTAAGAGTATATCAAATGATATCTCTAAATTCCAAACATATCTGGACATAGCTTGATTATAATCAAAGCAATTTAGCACAACACATATATATGTGTGTGTGTGTGTGTCCACAACAACCTATGTCAGCTCAATATATGTATGTACTGATCTGGTTAGGTACATGCTTTTGTGCTGATCAATACTGAGTCATTTGTCAGAATGCAGTATAGTGGTTGTTGTTGCTCCAGCGATGTGTGAGAGTGAATGGACTGTGCTCAACAGTTACCAGCTGTTGTAATGAGCACAGTATTCTGCCATCTGCCTTCGGGTCTGGAGATAACTCCATCCAGCCCTACAGCATGTTGTCTTATCCTGCTCCCATATGTATCGCCATCTCTGACATTCCACACGCACATGTGTTTGTGGAATGGTATCCATATTATCATGCACATAATAGACATTATAGTTGATCAATTCACTCTGAATCAGTGAATATCATCATATACAGTAATGCCAGTGTGTGTGCAATGTGCGGTACTTGTTGATTAGTACTTTTGCCAGTGTGTGTGTGTGTGTGTGCTCACTTTACACACTTACAGGAAGATAACTTCTGGTATTACAATATTCCAGATAGTTTATCATGCAGGATGGTGATCAGCATACCATGTACTGAATGAATCTAGCATGATATATATCAGGTTAGGAGTTATTGTAATCCTGTTTTAATCTCATTCACAATAATGAGTTGCTTGTTATTTTACATGTAGCTCTGGTGAGTATTCCATCCAGTAATCCATCATAGAACGTACATGTGATCCGAAGAGCATCTCGGCTCCACCGGGACATGACGAGCTAGTTATGATGTTAAGACTACTTTCAGGCACCTTATGCTAACATGGTTCTAATATAACTTAGCATGCACTGCAATATGCTTATGCAATGTTCAATATATTGCAATATGCTAGTGTTCCAGTTGTTAACGTGATCAAACTGGTATATATACTACAGCTGGTATCGTGATCAAGCTGTTTTGGTGATGCATGCACAATTTAATGTCGCAGACACTCAGTATAGTGTATATGTGATGTAATGCTGCATGTATTCACTATATGCTGCATGTTGGAAAATGCTGCAAGTGGAGTATTAGTGCATGTGCGTGTGTGCGTGCGTGTGTTGCAATAATTGCAATCTCAGTACACACATATCTTGCACACTATATTGCTGCAGATCATGAAGATGTATACAACATTTGCAAATAAGTATACAAATTCTGACAGTGAGTATTTTGAAGTATCTCTGCAGCCATCAAAATATAGTGTGAAATGCTGCATTATGGTGATCATGCGTCCATCATGCGTCCATCCAAAGTATCCCTGCGAGTATACAAATGTTTTGCAGAGGATATTGACGCGAGCATGTAATGCACAGATGATCGTTGCAATTATTTTGACATCATCGTCGTAAAACTGCAAGATGATAGTAGCACGCTGCAAGTGAACTTATGCAATCGCGCGCGCTGCTGATGAAAAGCATATATTGTCGCCATTTTGCTCAGCACATGATACGAGTGCTGACTTATGCTGACTTGTGCGCGGATCATGAATCCACTGATGATTTCTATGCCGTATCTCATTCTGCGTAATTTTTTAACTGCGAATCATCCATGCGCATGCATATGATTGCCGCGCATACTTCTGATTGCGAATCACTTCTGCGAGAACATATAATTGTCGCGCATGCTTACAGCTGCGAATCGATTTCTCGCGCACATATGATCGCCGTTCACTATACATTTCTCAAAGCTGCAAATCGTTCTGTGCGCATATGTGGCCACAGAGCATTCGTATGCCTCGTGCACACCTTTTCGCACAGTGAATATGATGGTCAGCTGTATGTGCAATCCTGCGAATGCGACAATTATCTCGCGCACTGTCTTCGCTATTGCAGCGGTATATGCGATATATCAATATGCGTATTATTCGACTGCGTCGCCAAATATGCTTGAGCTCCGCAACCTGTAAACACACAATTATTGATATCTACGCGTTGCACTCACTTGAGTTCTCGTTTCTCGTGCCTGACGAGCTAGAATACCATCTGATACGGGCTGATATGCGAGCCCTCAATATCAATAATATAATAGAAAGCGCGGTGTTATTGGACTGTAACACACGTGCAAGTTATGAGCGGGATGAGTGCAGACTTCTGTGAGAAGATACTGCTCTAGCACAACGCTAGCTCATCTATAGCGAATGTCTCCCATCGCATAGATGGTACCGCCATTGGGTTGTGAACCCGAGACATTGGTTGAACGACCAGTATCGGCAGAACGAATGATGCGTTCGCCCTATGATACTGCGCATGCTTGTTCCGCACATGCTAGAAGCGAAGATGATTTCTTGTTTGTTACTTCAAGATTGTATCTTGCTTTGCCATCTTCGAGTTCGACATACGAACTCTCGATGACAGGTGTCATTCAAGTCTTTCCTTGAATAAATGACAGATGATGTGACTTATCATCTCGATGACATGTACAGTCATAGTCGACCGTACTGACGACTGTCTGTCATTATAATATATGACATGACTCGACATGATATGACATGGTATGACATGTCTGACAGGTATGACGCGTATGGCATGTATGGCATGTATGCCACATGTGTCATCGGTCATAACCCTGACATGTTGGCTCTGCCGGGGGGGGGATAGGATCCGACCCCCCAAGGCAAAGTAGTATCGAGGTCTAGGGGGGGGTCCAACCCCCCCGAGGCAAAATATCGAGGTCTAGGGGGGGGGTCTAACCCCCCCATGGCAAAATATCGAGGTCTAGGGGGGGGGTCCAACCCCCCCAGGACCTGAAAACAGTGGGGGTATTTCAATGTGATGCTGCCCCCCAGGGTCAAAGCGTGGGCAGCCTGGGTTTCATTGAGGCGGACGATGATTGGCCTGCCTTTCGCGAGACCCCGTGAATCCCGCCCTTCCAGGGCGGGCGCTCAACCGACAACACTGTTTGAAAGACCAAAACTGGACTCCGATGTAACCCCTACGTGGTGCCTCTGTTTTTTCTTTAGCTGTTAGCCGGGCTGGTATAGCCCCTTGTGCTTGGACATGGTTAACACAGGTTTAGCGATATATCAATATGCGTATTATTCGACTGCGTCGCCAAATATGCTTGAGCTCCGCAACCTGTAAACACACAATTATTGATATCTACGCGTTGCACTCACTTGAGTTCTCGTTTCTCGTGCCTGACGAGCTAGAATACCATCTGATACGGGCTGATATGCGAGCCCTCAATATCAATAATATAATAGAAAGCGCGGTGTTATTGGACTGTAACACACGTGCAAGTTATGAGCGGGATGAGTGCAGACTTCTGTGAGAAGATACTGCTCTAGCACAACGCTAGCTCATCTATAGCGAATGTCTCCCATCGCATAGATGGTACCGCCATTGGGTTGTGAACCCGAGACATTGGTTGAACGACCAGTATCGGCAGAACGAATGATGCGTTCGCCCTATGATACTGCGCATGCTTGTTCCGCACATGCTAGAAGCGAAGATGATTTCTTGTTTGTTACTTCAAGATTGTATCTTCCTTTGCCATCTTCGAGTTCGGCATACGAACTCTCGATGACAGGTGTCATTCAAGTCTTTCCTTGAATAAATGACAGATGATGTGACTTATCATCTCGATGACATGTACAGTCATAGTCGACCGTACTGACGACTGTCTGTCATTATAATATATGACATGACTCGACATGATATGACATGGTATGACATGTCTGACAGGTATGACGCGTATGGCATGTATGGCATGTATGCCACATGTGTCATCGGTCATAACCCTGACATGTTGGCTCTCTGCGGGGGGATAGGATCCGACCCCCCAAGGCAAAATATCGAGGTCTAGGGGGTCCAACCCCCCAGGCAAAATATCGATGTCTAGGGGGGGGGTCTAACCCCCATGGTAAAATATCGAGGTCTAGGGGTCCAACCCCCAGGACCTGAAAACAGAGTCTGGGGGTATTTCAATGTGATGTGCTGCCCCCCCCCCAGGGTCAAAGCGTGGGCAGCCTGGGTTTCATTGAGGCGGACGATGATTGGCCTGCCTTTCGCGAGACCCCGTGGATCCCGCCCTTCCAGGGCGGGCGCTCAACCGACAACACTGTTTGAAAGACCAAAACTGGACTCCGATGTAACCCCTACGTGGTGCCTCTGTTTTTTCTTTAGCTGTTAGCCGGGCTGGTATAGCCCCTTGTGCTTGGACATGGTTAACACAGGTTTAGGGTTCTTCCTCTCAGGATGGCCACTCGCACCTTCGGGGTGAGGTGGTGTCACGGGAGAGCCGATCTCCCCCCACTGTATGGGGGGGCTGCTTCTCCTTCTGTCACCCCTCGCCGTGTGTGTGTCACCTGTCACAGTGCCTCTGCTCCGTGCTTCACTAGATAGCCCGTAATTGCCTATCTTGTTTCAGTTTATGTTATCACGAGCATCCAGCATTGTGTTTTTCTGTGTCCGCTGTGTATATATATCACTTATATATATACCCCCTCATTGTCCATTTCGTGAATTCCGGACGACGTCTTCGAGGCTTTTGCGTTACAGCTGCTCGACCCCGGTCCCATAGTGACATATAGTGCGAGAAGACCCAGTCAGTAAACAGACAGGTCAAACAGGAAGCACTGCAACGCTCAGGGTTTCGCACTCAGAATCTCTCTCAACATACAGAAGATATAATATATATAGTTCTAGTATGCTGAGTGTGATGCGAAATGAGCTAGTGTGTGCTCTGTCTCATGTGACAACCGAACTCGATCAGAGGAGATGACAATCAGGTCAGTGAGGTAGTCAGAGGTGTCGAGCCGTATCGGTGATGACAGCGGTCAGGTCGAGTCGGTGATGACAGCGGTCATGACGGGTCGGTGATGACAACTCTGATGACTGAGCTCGGACTGAATGTCAACTCCAGCACACCACCTCGAGTGAGGTGGTCAGACCAATAACCAATCAAACCAAGATACATGCCACTAATCCAGTGCCAGAACCAAAATCCAGAAAGATGATGGAAATGGTGGAACTGCAGTCACACCGTGTCAGGGCTGAAAACCCCGAAAAGCTGGTCCGTAGACCCAACGTCATGACACGGGCAGTAATCTGTCCCTGGTGCCACCCTGCTGTCGGGGGATAGTGATATGTCATGTCTCTGGGGGTCCACACACCGTGGCTGCAAGCTATCCGGGGTGCTTCGTCAGGGGTAGGATAAGAAGTGCCGAAGCAGGTCCAAATCCGCCCGTCACCGGAAAGACTTACTGCAGAGGGAGAATGAAGAGAGAGATCATGACTGACAGCAGCGGTGGCTCTCACGGTCGGAACAGACACTGTAAGGATACCATGACTAATGCAGTGTGGCTAATACCATAGAGTGAGCTCGGAATAATCAATGTCCATATACACAAATCTATCAATGAGTGCCACATCATTTTCTATCTAATACAGTGATTCATTTCTAAGGAAAACAGTAACTAACATAAAGTAACCAGCCATAAGTAACTTTGAATATAGGCCAGTACCTGCAAAGCACAGTCAGCTACACAAACAACCCAAAACAGGAAAACAGGAAAGCAAGGTACTCACAGTCAGATCATGCTGCTGCTTTCTGAATACCAGTAAATCATTTCTGAATAACTGCAGCCTGAGCCTTACCCATGGCCATATATTGCTGGAACATCTGAATGAAGTAGGGCTGCATGTCCTTGACTGGAGGAACTGGTTTGGTGTAAGGGTCTGCCAGGTTCCGAGGTGATGGGACTCTGGCACACCGAATCCAGTTCAATCTGACAAAGTCTCGGAGGACATGAAATCTGATAATCACATGCTTCACCTTCTCGGAGAGGAGGTGATGCTCGACAATAGATCTACATGCATCATTATCCAGCAGTAGAGGAATAGGTAACTCCAGGCGGGGCTGAGCTGAGGCTGTACTGATATATTCTCTGTTCCTGTTGTTCTGGAATTTGAGGGGGGTGATTTCATCTGTACTGAGTTCATCAGGAATTGTAGGAGAGTTTGGGCGGACTGAGGTCAGACCGTCTGCTGGCTTGTTTTGTTTGTCAAGCAGACGCCTGAGCACTGAGGTAGTCTGAAGGGAAGGCATGTCAAAGTGAATATCTGTGGCTGCTCTGTCAAGGTACTGAATAGCATGGTCAAGATCGGAATCAGGGGGCTGCTGGGAATCAATACGGTGAGTAATAGAACCAAATATCTCAGTGAGCATGAACATCAATGATACCAACCGCTGTGCTGCTGTACTGGCTGCAACATACTCTGACCCTGTGGAGGAGACCTCAGTGATGGTCTGCCTCCCTGAATGCCACTGCAGTATCATACCAGCCAGGAATATCACGGAGCCAGAATAAGACCGGGCATCATTCTCTAAGTCCCTAGCCAGGTCAGCATCTGAATAACAGAACATGGTGATGACCTTGACCGGAGTCTCGGGGTAGTAAAATGCCAGAGAGTAATGAGCCGTGCTGTCCATGTACTGCGCAATTCTGATCAGAGCCTTCATAGACTCCTCAGAAGGGCATGATACAAACTGAGCCAGATAGATTACGGGATAGTAGCAGTCAGGTCGTGAGCCACGGGCCAGCCATAGCAGTGAGCCGAGGATGGATCTGTAACTGGGGACAAGGGATAGGTCTGGATCTGCTGGTTTCTTGATGATGAGCTTCGGGTCCATAGGTGTTCTGAAGGAATGAGCTGTGATGTTGTTGTTGGCCATTAAGTCCTTGATCTGTCTGGACTGGCAAAGGTAGATACCAGCCTGATCCTGCCTGACCCGCATCTGGAGGACCGATGTGACCTCTCCGAGATGCTTAGCCAGAAACCTGGCTCTGAAAGCTGCCCAGAAGGCATCCTCAAGCTCTGTACTGGCGACCAGAATGAAGTCATCCACATAGACAACACACATGGCCTTAACCAAATCAGTGTAGATGAAATATATGCAGTCATCATGAGAGGACTGCCTGAATGTCACCTCGCCGAACATAAAGCTGAGCATGAATACCTTAACCAGTCTCTGCCAGGAAGCACCAGCCACCTTAAGGCCATACAGTGCATAGTGCAGTAAAGCACCACCGAACCCCTGATAGGTGTAACCAGCCGGAAATGATACCCATACTGGAACATCCAGCTTAGCATTCATAAAGGCCTGGGAGACATCGAAGTGACTCATCTTCAGACTGAAGATGCTGCCGAAGATGAAGGCCAGTCTGAAGGCATAAAGCTGAGGTGTGGTACAGGTGGTCTCCCACGGAAGGTAGCCGTATGTCTGCTTACCATTGGCACACAGTCTGGTTTTGAAGATCTGCCGTGTGCCGGATGGTGCTGAGGGGTCTGGTTTGAAGGGTCTGGAGAACACAAAGAGAGTGGTCAGGCCTTTGGTACCCGAGGGAAGGTGTCCCGGGACCATTTTATTGTCGGCGGCCAGACCAGCCACTTCGGCATCCATAGCCTCCTGCCACTGAACTGCTTCTGGGGTGGAAAGTGCCTGCTTGACACCGTGGACTGGGTTGAGCTGGGGTGCAGAAATATTGAACATGTGCACCACCAACTCTCTGGGTCCTGATCTGATGAAGCTGTCAGCTGAGGTGTACTGCTGTGGAATGTACTCGGGGCGGACATCTCTGCTGGGATCATCGGAGAAGGGAAGGAAGGCGGCGGCATGGGTGGACGGAAAGCTGACGAGGGTAGCAGGAAGGTCCATATGCCAACCATAGGTAGACTCTGGAGTAGGCTCAAATATTACACCATAAGGTGTGCTGCTGCCTCTGTCGGTAGAGATGATGATAGCGCCATATGATGGATGTCTGCGGCTCTCTCGGGCTCTGACAGCTGTCCAGATCGGATAGTGCTCATTGACCGAGACGGTCTTCCTATAGTGTGCGACATACACCAGCAGGTGTCTGTAGTGTGTACCGTCGGGTGTGGACTTGACATAATGAACCACGTCAGTCCAGGTATTGTCCCTCGACGGAACAGAGAGAAGCACACAGCCGTAAGACTGTCGGTCGGAAGTGCAGTAGTATGAGCTGATCTCAATGATCTGGGCATAGGTACAGTCGAGTGTCTCTGAGAAGGGAGATGGCCTGATAAAGGTAGCATCAGCCTCTCTGTCAGCTGCCATAGTGTCTGGGAATGCTGACATGGATCTGCCCAGGTGCTCATAGGTAGGTATCCAGTGTGGCTTGCCCACAAGATGTACTGTGCCGTCGGAGGTGTCTAGGATCTTGTAGGCATTAGAGCCCATAGAGATACCAACCATGCGGCCTGCCCATGATCTGTTCTGAAGTTTTGATGAGATGCCTGGCTGTCTGCTGTTCCTCTGCTGACTGTCCATAACCACATAGCAGTGTGCACCAAATGCACGGAGACGACGGTACTGAAAGTGATGACCTGTCATAGTGTGGATAGGGGTAGTCACCACTTCCTTGTGTGGTGTAATGGACCACAACAAGGCACCATGCTTAGCCGCAAGCGGCCAGTAGCTGAGGTCAAGTCCAGAAGCTGTGAGGATGGATCGGATCATACGGGACAGGATGCCAGTGACATTCTCCGCATAAGGATTGTCCGTATGGACTGTGGGAGAAGAGGTCTGGTGGACAATGCCATGCTGCTGGTAAGCTGCCCGGCATTTGGCATCTGCCATCTCAGGTGCACAATCAGTCCTCAGCACCATCTCAGTGTCTGAGACTGTAGAGGTGGACAGGAATAGCTCATCAATGCCGTAGGAGAGGGATCTGGTATAGGCAATGAATCTCAGGAGACACACATAGTAGTCTGCCTTAGAGGCAACGGTGAACACAAATAGGTATCTGGTGGAGATGTCAATGAAGTGGATACGGTATCTGTGCCCATTATAGCCACTGGGTGAGATGGGGCCTGTCATGTCTGAGGCCCATTTCCGGGCTGGCTGCTGCTGACTGGTACGGAGGCGGTCTCTGCTCGGGGCCGGTTTTTGTTTGAGGCCCGTCGTAGCACAGACTGCACACCACTGAGAGCAGGTGGTAAGTGAAGCAAGAGCTGCTCTGGAACACTGTGGTCTGCCCAAGTCTACCCCTGGCATGTCATAGAGACGGAGGATACGGGTCATCGAGGCATGCCCGAGAGCATCATGCAGCTCAAGGGGAGGACTGACCCTGATCGGGGTGTGGCGGTCTCGGTAGAGGATGCAGATGGGAAAGGGTGTGCCATCGATGAAGACCCGACCAGGTCCACCGTCAGAACCAGCTGGGGTGAGAGGGTGTGTGGAGGTGTAGGTGTGTCGCTCAAGGTAGCTGAATAACCCCGTAGTACCAGTAGGCCAGATATGTAATACCTCCATAGTACAGGTCTTATGCCAGATCCTGTGGGATGGCATATAGGGAACTATCCAGAAATATACAGTATTATGAGGGTCCAGAGGAAAGTCAGCATTGCCTTTAGTGAAAAGGCGGTCCAGAATAGATATAGTGAATGGCGGATTAGCATAGAAGTAATAACCAGTCAACTGGACGGAGAATATACTGTTCTGACTGTGATAGTGCTGAAGAGCAGGGTGATTGTTGCCCTCTCCGACTGGGAGAGAGTCGCCGAACATAGAGACATCAAAGGCTGGTTCCCCCAGCTTGGCCGTAGCCGTAGGAGAACCATGAGTAGTAGCCCAGGTACTGTACTGACTGTTGGACCACATCCAGTCGGATGGGTCCCCTGATCTGTGCCTCTTCTTATTGCCTTGAAAGGCCTGAAAGCTGACATCTGCTGACTCTGGCTCTGCCCAAAGATAGTCTGTGCCATCATCAATGATAGAGTATATCCGGCCAGAGTCAAGATGGGTATATGTCATACTGATGAAGTCAGGTGATGAGAAACCCTCCCGGAGCATAACTCGGGTTGACAGGAGGGTTTTGGCGCCGTGTTTGAAATGGCAGCCAGGAATGCTGTACTCATCAATGTCACCAGTCAGTATGTCTCTGCCGATCAGTCTCAGTGTGCCGGTGCCATCAGTCCGTGAAGCGGGTCCAGTCATGACTGTACTGAAGGATATGGTCCTGCTGGTATCAAGGTCAGTGATCCTGTGTCTGGACCCGGTGATATTGCCGGTTGCACCGGAGTCACAGACAATGCCATCAGTGTCAGAGCCGGTGATAGAGTACAGATGTATCATGGGGTCCTGGGAGAAGATGACTGAAGGGGGTGCACAGTATAGTCCAAACCAGGTACACATCTCCAGAGCTGTGTCGCCTACATACTGCATGGCGCCGTAGAGCGAGGTCTGAGCCACAGGGCTGCAGACAGCGGAGATCGGTGACAGGTGGTGACCAGCCTCAAAGTGAGCCTCGACGAGGAACTCCTCATAGACACTCTGGTAGAGACATGTCAGGACTATGCCAAGGAAGGCTGTCAGGAGCAGAGCTGATACTGCTCTGTACCTCTGGCGCCGCTTCTCAAGCGCCTGAAGGAGACAGATCTGGGCTGAGCTGTCTGGTGGGGAACCGTCGGAGCCACGAGGAGAACCATAGTGGCGGTGCTGACCAGAGTCATACTGCCAATACCAGTCGGAACCAGAGGAATATCCAGAACCATCACCAGAGGAATACCCAGAACCATCACCAGAGGAATACCCAGAACCAACACCAGAGGAACACTGCCGGGTGGCAGACCAATCAGGAGTGATACCAATGCCACCATCAGGTAAGCCACCATCGGATAAACCACCATCCCCAGACCAAACTGACTGGACTGACTGGACTGATTGACTGTACTGACTGACTGCAGTACTGCTTTTCCCACCTCCCATCTCCCCCCCCGGTTGACACAATGTCAATCCGTACCACACTCCCTGAACAGGTGCTGCGGCTGAGAGGGCCTCCGCCGAAGCACTTGCCAGGAAGCAAGTGAACAAGGCAAAGGACATGAATGCACACCGGAAGATAGAGACACCACCTCTACCGACACGCCGTGGCGGTGGAGGTGGTGCCTGTGTGTCAGACATGTGCGTGTCACTAGTCAGGTCAAGCGACTCATGGACCGGGGCGGGGACAGGAGGACACTGCTGAAGGAGAGAGGGGGAGAGACTCCCTTCTGTAGGGCGACCTCCAAGATTGATTGAGTTAAAGTTTGGGGCCGTGTCAATGCCCCCAGTGTGCACCCGGTGCTCACTGGCTGGTGGGGACACTGACACGGCAGAGCCTGCATCAGACAGCAACAAGTCAGGAGGGCCAGGTGGCGGGGGCGTCACCAGAGGGGCTACACCCCTAGCTCCTAGTGAACTCTTTGATGGCAAAAGGTTACCGTGGCAAACGGTAGGGGACCTGTAGTCCTCCTCCCACACCCGCTCCCAGTGAACCTGCTCCAGGGATTTCCCTGGAGCAGACAGGGGGGAAGCAGGCGGGGGCACCGCACTGCTCCGTGACCCCTCCCTCAACAAAGATGCACTGTGAGTGTGGTGTGGGGAAGAGTGCTCGGTGGGTGCCGGTGCCGTGTACATGTCACTGTCCTCACTGTCACCCCGCACCACCGTCATTCCTGCAAACAGAGAACAAGTCTCTGTGAGTGCAGGGACGGTGTGCGTGTGGTGGACGGGCGAGGATAGTGACTCACACTGTGCTGCAAACAGTCTAGCAGACACCACCGACGAGTCTGCTCGGTCCTGCGGAGCATGATCCACAAGAGCTGACCCGTGCGGTGTCTGCTGTGTCTGGCCGGAGTGATACTCTCTGCAACAGGCGAGCACCACCGCAGCCGTGGACTGTGGTGAGTGCTGTGACACCTCGAGAGGTGCATCATGCTGTGCAGAGACAGGTGCAGAAGCAGGAATGTCAGGCAGCAAGTAGGGGGGAGTGGGAAAGGGGTCACAAGCCTTCTGTTCTGTGCCGGTCCGGAACATCCCGAAGTGCACTCTTCCGAGTGACAGCGAGACCTTCTCGGACTGTGCACAGAACTTTTGGAATTTGGCCTCCGCATGTTCCTGTAGGCGGTCCCACTCCTGTTGTTGAGCCTCGGAGAGGCCGTCCCAGTCCCCATCGTCGTCAGACTCATCGGAGTTCCCGTGCTCCTGACTAGCGGAGTGAGAACTCTCCTCACTCTCACTGTCAGAGCACGAGTCCTCCTGGTACCCGACAACTGCTGGAGTGCCGTGCAACAGACAGAAGGACTCTAGTGCCTGTTCAGACTCCTCGTAGGCAGTCTGAAACTGGGCGGCTAGGATCTCCGTCCGAGCATGCTCCGCAAGCAGCTTCGGGTCTAGGTGGAAAGCATGAGCCGACATCAGCTTCGGGCAGTCGGCAGCCCTGTGTCCCTTTGACCCACAGGTCCAGCATTCCCCTCGGAACTGCTGGGTCTGCCGATCAAAGACGACACGGGACTTGCCCTTGCCCTTGCCTTTGCCGGATTTCTGCTTCCCCTTACCGCCCGTCTTACCACCCTTACGGGGAAAGACTCCTGCACGGTAACCAGAGCCAAATCCCTTAAAAGGGTTAGTGCGACGAGGCGGAATGTACTGACGGGAAGGGGTGCGGTCAGAGACTCCCCTGCGGCCATGTGCACCACGGCTTCCGCCGTGATGCGAACCTGCATCATTGTAGAAAGCGGCTGTTAGTGGAGACTTGAGTTTCGTCCCCGCGTTCCTGTGCACTGCCCGTGTCTCACGGAAGCAGGTCAGCAAGGAAAGCGAGGAGTCAGCGTCGAGCTTCTCCTCTGTGTAGGCATCATGCACCGCCTTATAAAAGACGGGACAGATCCTACGGAGAAACAATGCAATCCGTGCCTTCTCGGACGGAGATGGTCACGGTGCACCCAGGACCCAAGTCAGACTCAACGGTGTCCAGAGAAGTCTGGAACACGTCGATGTAGTCCGCTGGGTCCTGGCCAGCTCTCAAGTCAACTCTGTCACCAGCGAATAGGAAGTCCGCAGCGCTGAACTCCTCGTGATCAGGCACAACGTGCCTCACGAGATGAACAAGCGCGATCTTCCCATCCCCTGGGAAGAGTCTGTCAGCCTTGCGCAGGACACGCAAGGCGTCTCCTGCGCAAAGTGACTGGAGCAATTCCAACAGCAGGAGGTTCGCCTTTTTCGGAACCTCCAAACCGTGGTTTTGCAAATCGAACATCAACGCCATCTTAGGGTGAACGAGTGTGAGCCTGGAATCGAGTTGCTCGACCAGGATGTCCAAAAGCAAACGAGAATTCTTCTCGCTGCTAGTGAACTTCCAGGTCTTCGCAGACTCTCCAGGCTCGACGCACTTCCCTTTGATGACGCTGAGTAGGGCATCAAACTCCGCGGGTTTGCGCAACAACTCCCATGCGAGGTTGTTGCACACTGATAAATCTGACGTGTCCGGAGCATCCGCTGGAGTTGGTGTGCCGTTCAGAGCACCAAATTTAAGCTGCCGTTTTCTCGCCCCTGGGGGGTGTGTCAGCAAGCGTCGCGGCAGAACTGGCGGTGTGGCGAACGGAGTAGAAGACATCTCGGGAATCTAAAAGAAAGAACTACAAGCAAGACAACACTAGCAATCCCTAGCGGGATAATAAGCAAGCAAGCAATCAAATTTCACAACAGGAGCACCAAGAGGGTGCCAAAAAGGGAAGGGGGAAGAAAGCCTGTGATGCAAAACAACACAGTTAGCAGTCAGTGGTGATGGCGTGGAGGAGCTCTTCGTTCAGTCCCGCGATTTTAAAAGTACTCGCGCGAGATTGTCAGGGTCCCTACGGTTGATCAGGCCGTCCCAGGATTTTCCTAACTAATTTAAACGCTGAAACGGAACGTACGATTCCTCTCACTCACCACTACTTGCCTACTTTACTTCCATGATCCCTTGATGGCGCGCCCTCTTGGCGCTTCCTAAGCGTTTAGCCGACCATAATCGGCTCCTAGCCTTAGGCCGGTGGTGGGGCCAAACCTGCGAGAAGACCCAGTCAGTCAAGACAGGTCAAACAGGAAGCACTGCAACGCTCAGGGTTTCGCACTCAGAATCTCTCTCAACATACAGAAGATATAATATATATAGTTCTAGTATGCTGAGTGTGATGCGAAATGAGCTAGTGTGTGCTCTGTCTCATGTGACAACCGAACTCGATCAGAGGAGATGACAATCAGGTCAGTGAGGTAGTCAGAGGTGTCGAGCCGTATCGGTGATGACAGCGGTCAGGTCGAGTCGGTGATGACAGCGGTCATGACGGGTCGGTGATGACAACTCTGATGACTGAGCTCGGACTGAATGTCAACTCCAGCATATAGTTTCGACGGCACCGCCACCAGCGTCGTTGCCGCCTTGACGTTTCTCGGACCTCTATTGCGCACTATGACGCAGAGCGATGGCCGTACTTTGGAGAAAGAGCATTGGGAGGGAACTTGGTGGAACGTCGAAATGCCTTCAGAACTCACTACCGACGCTCACTGGGTGGACGCGTTTCGTATGGACAAAGCTTCGTTTGAGGAGCTATGCCAACAACTTTCTCCTCACCTGATATCCGAGCGGAGGCCCCGTTCTAGACGTGAGACTTTGTGTCGCAGCCGCTTTGCACATATGTGCTCACAACACTTCCCATACAGTAACGTGATACAAAAGTTATTCGGTATCGGTAAAAGCACCTCGCACAAATACTTGAGTCTGACCGTTGCCGCACTAGTGGAAATAGCCGGGGATGTCAGGGATATGACCGATGACATATGTGTCATACATGTCATACCATGTCATACCATGTCATGTCATGTCATGTCATGTCATATGTTATAATGACATACAGTCGTCGAGTATCGTCAGTACGGTCGACTATGACATGTACAGTCATAATATCGGTCATCCACTCACCATGAGTGACATCTGTCATCGAGAGGCCGAGTACGGCATCTCGATGATGAAGCAAGACAAGTTCTTGAAGAACAAACTGTTCTGAGAGGACGCGTCTTCGCTTCAAGCATGAATTGAACACCATGCGGGTATCAACAGGCTAATTCGAACAGCCGATACTGTTAGTTCGCCCAATGTTCTCGGGTTCACAACCCGATGGTGGTAACGCTTATGAAGCGTGAGGACATTGAGGTATATGAGGAGCATTGTGCTCAAGCAGATGATTCTGGACACCAGAGACTGCACTCATACCCACCAAATACTTGTTGCGAGTTGCTACAGTTCAATAGCAGCCGCAAAGTCAGAAAGGTTGAATATCAACCTTGACAGGGGACCACGTTTACTGGCCAAAACCAAACGCAGAGTTCCGAGAAAAGGCAGAACGTTT
The DNA here is from genome assembly GCA_001247695.2 of Cymbomonas tetramitiformis. Lineage (NCBI taxonomy): Eukaryota > Viridiplantae > Chlorophyta > Pyramimonadophyceae > Pyramimonadales > Pyramimonadaceae > Cymbomonas > Cymbomonas tetramitiformis. Next base: position 15,347 of record LGRX02017589.1, read on the forward strand.
CCGCTCCCACCGAGGTTTCCCGAACGTCATAGGTTGTATCGACTGCAACCATATACATATGAACGAACAGGATTCACTAGACTGGATGAACCGCAACGAGTCTTACTACAGTCACGGGGAGGCTGAAGTTCCCCCCCCACTGTATGGGGGTTCAGCTCCTCCTAGCATCACCCCTTGCTGCGTGTGTCACTGGTCGTGTGTCACCGTATGACACACACCTGCTAGAAAACTCACTGCCGTAATTCTTCTATCAGTTTTGTATCACCGGTTTCCACCAGCCACTGCTTTCTGAGCCCCTGTTTCAGTGATATCGCTATATATCTTCAACAATATATATATCAATTATCACCTGTTCTATCAGGTTATCGTCCCACTTCACGTGAGTGGTGATTCCGGTTGGTTCGGCTCGCTTCGGTTTATCCGATTCTAAGAAACCGTCAGCACCGTTTTTGATTACCTTCAACGCGCAGATTAATTAACTGCGTACCGTCACAGCGGCATTTTTTCCGTCTCCGTTCCTCTTGCCGCTGCCGTTTATCGTGGGTTACCCTACCGTTTGTGACTGGGAATCTACGCGCCGTCTCCGTCAGCTTTGGACATTCTGGATTATTTTCTGCCGAACATGTCTCAGCAGCGCCAGATCGGGCTCGCTGAAGCCCTCCGTTCAGCAAGGCGGGCAAGTGCCACGCCGTCACCGTCGCCCGTGGACTCCGGTGGTGCTACCCCGGGTCCCACGCGTCCGAGAAGAATTGTCTCCACCGCTTCTCTACGTTCGCGTCCATCATCGCTGCGGCCGTCTCCACTGCCGTCCGAATTCTTCAACGACCCATCAGTCCTTGTCTCCACCCCGGTGGAGGAAGGCCGGGAAGAGGAGTATTTGGAGCAGCTCTCGTATGCCTTCACGTACTCCGCCGACATCATCGCGGTTTTACGTCCTGGGGGCTACAACCAGAAGCACGGCTATACCCTTGACACCGAGACTGCCGACACCGATTTCAACGCCTTACTCGCGGCCTTTCGACACGTGCTTTACCCCGTGTCCTTCCCCGAGTTCTCCAAGCTTTTGGACCTTGAGCACGACTACGACTTCTATCACGTGGTGCTCAACGAGATCGTTTTCACCGTCCTCCCCATCGTTCTTCGCGGTACGGCGCTCGCACTGTACACTGAGGCGGCTCGTTCCCACCCTGGGGACGGCCGTTACATTTTACAGCGCCTCCGCTACGAGGTTGAGGGGGTCCCCGATTCCGACTCCGACCGTTTTTGGGTTAAAATGCGCTCCTCCATCATCAACGAGCCCGACGACCCGTCCCCCCAGCTTACAGCTATCCGTACTCTTGGCGACAAGCACGCCAGGATCAACCCCGACTACAGCGAGGCCAAGAGGGTCAAGGACCTTTGGCACATCCTGACCAACTCGGCCAAGCAATCACCGTATGTCACCCCCTTGTACGTCAACGTCATCCGCGACTTGCGAGGTGGTGTGCCCTTCTCCTTCTCCACCCTCTGCCTGCGGATCCGCACCGTCTGGCGCGAGGAGCTTGACTTCGCCACCCCTGTGAAGGACACCGGCTACACCGTGCCTTCTGGTGGTGGTGGTGGTGGACGTGAGAAGAAGCCGTCCCTCAACTCCGTCTCCTTCAACCGTAACCCCGCCTACACCACCAAGCCCGTCGGTGAGTGGAAGGCGGAACCCGCTGGCGCCATGGTGAGGCGCTGGGTGGGCGTCGGCTACCCCTGCATTCTTTGCTTTCGCATGTGGGGTGTCACCGATGCGCACCCTGACACCCGTGGGTGCTGCCCTTACATGTGTAAGGAGGCATTCGGCGATGGGCGCGCGCCCGACACCGCGCTCCCCGCTGGGAAGCGGCCTCCGCCCCCAGACTTCGCTGCTGCCATCGCGGCATTCCGGGCACCGGACTGCCCTGCAGACGCCCCTCCGGTGGTGCCGGTCCCCCAGTCCGACACCCCTACGGACGTGGCAGTCATGACGTTCGTTGCCCCCGTGATCGACCCGTCACCGCCGCTCGCTCCGTTATCCGCATCTACGGCATGCGAGCCGGTGGTGCCGTCTGCGGAGCCACCGCTTACGCAACCGGCTCTACACTTGGCATGCTCTGACCCCGACGAGGTGCCCGAGGACTCCGATGGCGACGCCGCCCTTCACGGCTTCACTGGAGAAGAAGACTTCGATTGGCCGGCTTTCCGAGAGACCCCTTGGATTCCTTCATTCAGCGGAGCGCCAAAACCAAATGGACCGTAGAGCGGGACTAGCCCGCCTAGCCTGTTTAATTGTCTTTTAGGTGCCTAGGCAGCGCCCATGCACGGATGTGCTTCTAGCTGGGTTGGAAAAGGCCCCCTCGGCTTGGACACTAAATTGACAATTGGGTTAGGGTTTAGGGTTTTCCCTTGCTCTTGCATGGCCACTCACACCTTCGGGGTGAGGTGGTGTCACGGGGAGGCTGAAGTTCCCCCCCACTGTATGGGGGATTAGCTCCTCCTAGCATCACCCCTTGCTGCGTGTGTCACTGGTCGTGTGTCACCGTATGACACACACCTGCTAGAAAACTCACTGCCGTAATTCTTCTATCAGTTTTGTATCACCGGTTTCCACCAGCCACTGCTTTCTGAGCCCCTGTTTCAGTGATATTGCTATATATCTTCAACAATATATATATCAATTATCACCTGTTCTATCATACAGTTCGGTGGCTTCGGCATCATCGGGATTCTCACGCAGACGTTCGGACATGGAATAATATTTGTTTCTCAAGGCTGCCAAACTTTCGGCCATATTCAAATAATCTCTGCAGAACTGTAACTGTTGAGCACAGACTTTTCAACTGGCGAGAGCTGGCGTTCAACTGGCGAGAGCTGTACGCAACGAGTTGCGCGTTTGAATATTTTATTTTTTTCGGATCCGGGATTTTCTGGAATCGGTTCGCGACGAACGCGCAACCATCGCGGGTGGCTGACGATGGCTGACGAAAAGACCTGGAGGTAACCTGGAGGTGAACCGAAGGTTGAACCGAGGACCTGGAGGTGAATTCACCTCCATGTCTCTCTAGAAGAGGTTGAACTGATCACCGTGTCACGCGATCGTACTCTCCGGGGATCTGGACCGACCGTTTCAATGATGACACCAGACCTGGAGATGGAGGTGCCACCTCCAGCAGCATTTCAATTTTCTTTACTTTAATTCAATTTACTTTAATTCAATTTTGAATTTACTTTTCAGCATTTCACTTTACGTAAGACAATTTTCTGGTGCACGTTTTGGTCTTCGATCGGTTTTGAAACTCTTCGGTCACGTTTCGTTCGACTGATGAGTCTCCACGAGGTAGAACATCTCATAATTTAAGTCGATGTCGATGTTGCTGTTGATGAGTCACAGTCACGAGTCAGTGTGACACACGACAGCGACAGCGACAGCGACATCGACAGTTGAATAATGTGTCACAGTGTTGACACCTCCCACGCGACTGGACGTTTGCGGTTTCGGGTTGGACACCACACGGCAAGGCGGAGAAAAATGTTGCACTTCGACTTGCGTTGAACTCTTTTCCTTCAGTATTTTGGTTTCAGGTTTGCACCGTGCGTGTACTTGTCACGTGTGTCGAAACTTTCTGCGCTGGTCTACCGGTGGGATTGCAGTGCAATAGCTGTAAGCGAATATGGGGTACCATACTTACAATGCAGACGTGCCAGCAAATAGTAGAGCCCAAGATGTGTTCCCGATGGCTTGCCATTAAGCGCAAACAGTGAAACGCCAATACTGCATGCTATTTCGAATGGCTTCCATCGACTGTGTACAAAAAACGTCTCAGCGACACCATTTATAATGCATTTCGAATTTGGATAGTGCACACGATCACGGACCAAAAGCTTATCGCTGTGAGCTCTATGTGCAGAGGGAAACGTGACGTAAGCACGACAAAAGTATAAGTTCGTTTTTCACACATACAATATTCAATATCCCTATCGCAAATCTTAGAGGCTTGCTGAAGCCATAATTTTTGTTTGGTATGGTTCCTCGGTCGCTGGCCACATCGATGTAACCCAAATGCCATATTAATATCTTTTGGTGGATGGGGACGGTTGCTGTCTAAGCTCGCCTTCCACCAAAATGTATAGAAGACGCTCTTTGACGGAAACGCTTATTGCGCTGCTCACGTTGTTTTGGGCAGCCCCTAGTTTGCGAGCTCAAACGTCTGATGGTGCCTCGCCCGCAATTCAAAATTCCCTTCTCCTTGAATACTACATTATCCATTCGTATGTAGCGCAAATGGGTTTGAGGATTGTGGAAAATGCAAGCCTTGTTACACAGCAGTGTGCACTATTTCTTGCTATTAGGCTGAAAGCTGTCGGAATGGGTATGGGGGCTTCAGGCGTGGTTGGCACCCTAGCTGGGAATCCCGAAGCTGGGGTTGTGGACAACACTGGGACTTCTGCGCGATTCCTCCACCCGACGTTCCCGGCAGTCACTCGAGGTGGGGACATCGTTTACGTGTCTGATACTTACAACCAGCTCATCCGGAAGGTGTACGTGGCATCAGGTGCGACACACTCCTGCAAGCTCCCACGCGCTGCAGAGGCATTTCGCCGCGGCATGCACGCCGCACAGAACTCGTCCATGCATCATTTCTCCCATACCACCCAACAAATTTCGAGGAGCCTATCGACGTCAACTGCCAGGATGCAGATGCGTTAAGGTCTCGCTCACCCTTTGGTGGCACATGACAGGTATTGTGTACACGGTTGCGGGGAGCACCGTGGGCTATCTGGATGGTACTGCCACGCTGGCGGCGTTCAGTAACCCCTCTGGACTCGCGCTCTCCTACTGGGAGGACGAACTGTTTATCTCGGACACTGGCAACGCCTGCCTGCGAAAGTATGTCATCGCATCAGGTGACGCCTCTGTTCCTTCCTTCAGCATCCCTCGCCCCTAACCCTACTTTGAGGAAGCTCTGCCGCAGTGGCGCGTCGCAGTCCACACTGCCAAAGTTCGATAAAAGCCTATTGCTCACAAACGTGATTCGAGTCTCACCACTTGCCATATCAGCTCTCTCATATCGAGTGTCACCACTTGCCATATCAGCTCTCTCAT
>LGRX02017590.1:0-11156 GCA_001247695.2 Cymbomonas tetramitiformis
AACTCAGGTTTCGTTTCACACGGGGGTACTGGGAATGGGAATGGGAACTTCCATATAGAACACATGGAATCTGCAAAACGGGAATTCCCAGTGGGAATTTTAGAAAAAACCTTATTTTTTCTCATAACTCAAGATTGAAATACCTCAACTTAGGTTTCGTTTCGCAGGGGGAGGGGCTACCGGGAATGGGAATGGGAACTTCCATATAGAACACATGAAAAATAGAAAACGGGAATTCCCAGTGGGAATTTTATATATACATATTTATATATTATTTTTTTTGTTTGAAAACTATCCCCCCCCCTGTGTGAAACGAAACCTACGGTGAAGTATTTCAAACTTAAGTACGAGAATTCTCGTTTCAGAAACGGGAATTTAATATTTGTTTTAATGAATTTTAAATCAACAATTCAATGATGACGGGAACACCTCAGAATTCCCGGAAGTCTCGCTTTATGGTGACGGCGGGAACACGCAAAATTCCCGTTCGGCTCGTAAGTATGGCATTCCCATCGGGAATTCCCGTTTTCCCGGGAAATTCCCGGCGGGACTGGCCATTAATGAACTTACTCTGACTCCCGATAGCTGTACCAGTACTCGTACAATACTAGGTGACAGATGCCTAGGTCACAGACCGCCTTATATTCATTTATCTTTATAATCAGTTTACACTTGTATGAGAACTATTCAGTGACCACCCGATATAATACAGTATATTATATCTCACACGTAGAGCTTTTTATACCCAGATCTCCAATTGCTGCCCGGTCGTGCCAGGTCCAGAGCCAATGCTCTCATGAAATGGATTATACAGATTTCCACATGTTGCCTGGTCGTACCGAGGCTAGAGCCACTGCTCGGTTGGATAGATTATCCAGGTTCTCACCTGCCGCCTGGTCATACCGAGGCTAGAGCCACTGCTCAAATGGATTATACAGATTTCCACCTGTTGCCTGGCTGTGCCAAGGCTAGAGCCACTGCTCTCTTGGATGGATTACCCAGGTTCTCACCTGCCGCCTGGTCTCGCCAAGGCTGGAGCCACCGCTCTTCCCGAAGCTCCCCAACGCTCTCAATCGCTAAGACCACTCGCGTCAGATTCCCATCCGCCCTCGGGTATGATCGTCACTTCGGCTCGTACTCCCGCTAACGCTATCGGTTCCGGTTCAAACTCGGGCAGGTCACTCTCAACAACAGCTGACTGGACTAAACCGCTCATCTCGCTTAGATCTTCCCTGACAAGCAGTTCAGACAGGAACGCATGCACCTCTTCATGTAAGGTCAGGTTGTGGAAAAGCTGTTTTAACAGTGCTGAAGGAATCCCATACAAATTCTCTCGCGCTCCCATGCCCTTCGCAAACACACCTCCGGCTCTCATCGAGCGCCCTCCCTGCGCGACCTTCTCGTGCCTACCGTGTTGCCGGAAGAATTCGCAAGGCGTGTCGGAATCGCACACTCGCAGGGGTGTGCGCAACGGAACGTTGGTCCAGATGTGCGTGGGCTTTCTGTATGCGGTCCCGTATTTACAGTACGTGACGAGGTGCCGGAGCTGGTAGATTGCTCATGCATCGACGCGTGTGCAAACCGTGGGGCTCTCTTCCCTTCGGGTTCTCAATTAAGTATGCTTCGGGCCGCAAGTACCGGATGATCTCCAATGTCCTACGAACTCGCCTGTCCGCAGCGCGCAAATCTCGGATGCCTATTGTCTTCGCCTGGCTGTACTTTGTACAAGGTGGGCTAGCCCAGACTACGTCGAAGTGTCCTGGTCGGAACTGTCGGTAGTCCCATCGCGTGATATCCTTGCAATGTGTGGGGGCCCACTTGGGCTGAATGTCTACGGCAGCTGTTGGGAAACTGCTTAGTAAACTGCCTCTCGACTGACCCGGTCCCACAGAACAATACGAGAATTCTAGACTGGCCGACTGGCTCCTTCTCAAGTGCTGCGGCTCCGTTGACTGGCGGCAGGGTGCTCTGAGCAGATACTCTCGCGAAAGTTCCTACTTCCTCATCAAACCTCTCCTCTGGCACCCATGGCATTGCGCCGTCTACCTTGAGCTCCTCCGAAAGTGTGGTCCACACTGCTCCTGCGGATTCGTCGCGCCTCTTACGGACCCTAAGCTTCTCTCGCTCCACTCTCTTAGCCTCGATCCTCTCAAACTCCAACAACGCCCGGTTGGGAACGCCGGGTCTACCGGCTCCGTCCCACTCCAGATCCTCTCGGGTCTTCCACTCGTTCTCACTGCGGGGCATCCCTGTCCACTTGACCAGTTCCGGTACTCCGTCCGCCTCCTGCCCTGACGCTGGCGCGTACGCGAACGCTCCACCCTCTCGACGTGGGTTTCCTTGCGTCCACTGACGTCCAACGGAGGAGGGGGGATCTCTTTAGCTCTTTCGACAAAGCGGCTACTCGACTCTACCGGCGAAAGCCGGTCCACGGTGAACACATCGTGCACTTTCCACTGCTTAGGCGTCTGCAACCTATAGGCCGACGGTGCGCCCCTATCGCTCGCGGGAAGGGCCATCTGCCGGTCGCTGTGAAAGACTTCCAGCACCCGAAGGGGTCCGAGGCGCTTCTTAAGCAACTTCTTGTGCAACCCGCGGTCGCCCGGCTGGGTGAGGTACGTGGCGTCTACCCAAACCTCATCACCTACTGTGTAACTCCTGGACTTGTGACGCGCGTCGTACTGGGCGATCTGCTGCTGCTGAGCCAAGAGCAGCTTCTCCCTAGCGAGCTGCAACTGGCGAACAAATTGGCGGGCTGTCTCGTGGGCTGTACCCTTTTTCACTGCTGCGCCCCTCCCCCCCTTAGCTCGGCCTCTCCGTGATGCAAGTGCTGCCTCCACGAAGAAGTCTAGCTGAGAGGCCGGAGCGTGACCGTACGTCAGTTCAAAAGGGGTGAAGCCCGTGACGGCGGAACGAGAGTCATTGATGGCGTACTCGACCGGGGTACACCACAAATCCCAATCGTGCTGGTTGGCGTCGACATACGCGCGTAACATACGTTCGACCGTGTGGTTTGTGTGCTCTGCCTGCCCATCACCTTGTGGGTGGTACGGCGTGGTAGAGGCAATCTGGACTCCCATCAACCGGTGTAGCTCGAGATGCATTTCATCTCTGAAGCGGGAGTCCCGATCACAGACGATCTTCATGGGAGCGCCGTGCAAACGCCACACTTGGTCGAAATACATGCGCGCGATCTGAGCAGCCGAGCTGTCAGCGTAAAGCATGGGGACTACGTGCACCATCTTGGACAGCTTGTCCGTGAAGGTAGCAAACGCGTCGTACCCTCGCTCTGTGCGAGGCAGCCCAGTGACGAAGTCGATACTAACCACTTGCCACAGTCTTACTGGGACTTGCAGGGGGTTAAGCTGACCGTCTGGATACCCGTTGCGCGGCCGGGTCTGCTGGCACACGACGCAGGATTTGCACCAGTCGGTGACATCCTTGCTCATGCGTGGCCACCAAAAACGACGGGATACCCTGTCCAGTGTCTTATCCCTTCCTGTGTGCCCTGCTGCCGGGGACTCGTGTGCCTCGCGCATCACCAGCTCTCTGAGGGGGGAATCCTGAGCTAGCACCAGCTGATACCGCCCTTCTGCCACTCGCCAAATCATGTCGTCTACCATGCGAAACGTGTCTGTCCTCTGATGGGGGGCTGCGATCAATTCTTCTCTCAACGAACTGAGGTACGGGCTGCGTTCGTATTCCGCTTGCAAGGCGCGCGCGGACGAACTCATCAGCCTTCAGTGGTCCTGATGCTGCCCTGACCTTCGCTGCAACCCCTGTAGTGACTAAAGGCTCGTCGGGTTCCGTCTCACTGTCCTTTCGCGCAGGTGGCGCTCGGGGCTTTGCCCTACTGGCTGCTGGGGCCCAAACCAGAAGGACCGGCCAGCGCAGCGGGGGCCGACCTCCATCGGGAGACTCGAAGAGGTGGTTGGGACGACCTTTTTCGTCCTTCATATCAAAGACTTTGACCGGATGAAGCCCATATTTGGGGTGAATCAACCGCCTCCAAGGAGCGTCATAGTCTGGTAGAAGGAACATTGCCGAGGTGTTTTCCGGATCGGCGCGCCACTCAGCAAGGAAATGCCGAAGAATTCTTTCTATCAAGTCCGAATCCTTCGTGTAAGGGGGGATACACCAAACGTGTTTCCCGCGCCACTTTTCCTTCAAGCAGTCGGTCCAATAGGTGTCAACCTGCCGGTTAACGCCCATGGAGTCGCAACACGCGTCAACGTCAAACATCCCGTACTGGGCCGCTATCTCCTCAAAGCGCTCCCTGATCAGCTTCCAGTCCTGGCGATCTACGACCTGGTCGTAGTGGGAGCTACCTTCTGGGGGCTTAACGGGCTCAGGTGCCTCTCCGGCTGCCTTCGGATGACTCTGGGTCTCAGGATGGGGGAACTCGTCGGTCTCCGGTGCTCCTCTTGCTGCCTCCGGGTGACTCTGGACTTCTGCTGCGGCCTGTTCCCTAGCTCGGTCTGCTCTGGTCATGACTGCTAGCGATTCGGCATCCCTTAAGGACTTCTCGCCTACTGCTACAGTAATACCTCACCTTTAAGGAAACAGGAATTTGGAGCCAGCCTAGCTTTTTCCGTATTTTTCTGACCCCCCCGCCAGCGTCAGCCTCTTACCGAAATGACTAACGAAAAGGAAACGCGATTCGAGCGTCAGCCAGCCTCTTCTCTTAAATCCATTTCTTTTTAGGGATTGGAAAGCGCAGTCAGCCAGCGCATTCTCTTAAATTCAGCATGGATCCGAGCAGTCGCCAGGAACTGCGAGAATTACATGCTGACTTGCAAAGTGGGATGATTAGTCAGGAAGACTACGACGACTTGAAGTCTATAGTCTTAACGCGTATCAAGGCCAAAGCGCCAATCAATGAGTGTCCCAGCTATAATTTCCTTAGATTGAGCTACAATTTCCTTGATAATAATGGAATTTCCTGATGTTCAGCTAGCCTTCGTTTCCTTAATATGACATTACGATTTCCGTTAACGAAATGATTCAGCAGCCTTCATTTCCTTATTTGGGTACATTTTCTTAATGTTTTTTTCCAGCCCAGCTTTTTCCGCATTTTTCCGACCCCCCGAAAAGCTGGTTGTTTCCTTAACCCAGCATTTCCTTAAATGTGAGGTATTACTGTAGGGTGGCAGCTGCGTCCAGCCAGCAGAGGGCCGGCGTCTCTACCCACGTGAGCCCGTTCAGATGGGTGAGCTCACCAATGACCGGTGCCGGACTGGTGGGAGGGAAGGATTCGTCCTCGGAATCACTATACTCGAAGATGGCGCCTAAGACAGAGGTAGGGTCCTCGTCCTCTTCGGATCTCTTGCCTTTCGGCTCAGAGTTCCTGGGTCCATCTGTGGCGCGATCCACTGTCCCGAGGACAGAGGTAGGATCCTCGTCCTCTTCGGACCCCTTGCCTTTCGGCTCGGAGTCTCTGGGCCCATCCGTGGCGCGATCCACTATCCCTTTTTCCTTCAAACCTTCCCTGGCTGACATTTCCTGATAGTCTGGTCGCCGGGACTGCGCATCCGGTACTACCAAACAGCGCCCTGGCACGTGCTCCATCTGATGGATTCCTACCTCTACCAAGTCCTCGTACCAGCGAGCTTGACGTCGGCTGAGCTCCCTAGCTGGGGCTAAGAGCCGCTGGAGGGGTTTATGGTCCCCCATGAGCTTAAATGATGTAAAAATCAGATAATGTCTCCAAGTGACCGTGGTACAATGATGGATGGCACAAAGCTCTCGTTCCCCGGCGTGATAGTTCTGCTCTGCGCTGGAGAACTGTCGGCTTTCAAAGGCCAAGGGCTGCAAGCCTCGTCCCTGATCCTGCATGAGTACACCCCCTAGTGCTACTCCACTGGCATCTGTCTGTACGAAGAAGGGTCTGGAACCGTCTGCTGCGCCCTTTTGATCGGGTTCCGTGCGACCCACGCAAGCCGCGCGGTTGCGCGCTGACGAGCTAGCAGGGAGACTCTTGAGCGTCGTTGCGCTGAGTCCAGCGCCCAAGTGCTCCATTGACGGAGGGCCAATGCGAGCATGGATTGACGTCGCTCCCCTAACAGTTATGTAACATTTCACGCCTGCTTGCCACGTGCACCAATCTTGCACACGTGTTCGTATCACAGTGCATCCTGCCTGCCACTGGGTTGCATATATCCATATAACCTCGCATTTAATGAAATGTTATGCAGTGTGCCGGTTGGCAATGAGATGTGAAGAGCAAACGAAATCCGGGAAAACGTGTTCCTGACTATATAACGTAACTTCGGGACGCCACTCGACTGTTAATTCCCCCGTACTGTAGTTCGGGACAAAATTTCCCCGACTTGCGGGTTACGAGTTAAGCTTCAATTCGGTTTCAACATCGCAGATTTCGAATATTGTGCAGATTCCTATAATCTAGCGGTCAGTTTGATTTACGTGGTGTGTCACATGCGTTGTTACTGCAGTCGTGTCTCATATACCACCAAGCTCCGATACTACTATAGTTTATACTCCCCTTGATACCACTGCGCCACGAGCCCATGAACGCGACGCTTTCAACGAAGGGCGACACTCAGAAATACGAGCATCGCGGCGCGTCACGTCGGAATAAGATTTCAAGGCATCGCACCGCCCGTCCGATTCGCTTCGCTCGTGTTCTTGTGGTGCTTTCGCTATCCTATCTGAGGCGCGTCCTCAAATCTGGTTTTGAGATTACGCGACGCGACGTGCTCCGTCGCGCGTCGCGTCGCGTCTGACCAGATTTAAGGATGAAAAATCCGACACTTCCCGTCATGCTGCCCGACATTTACAGTATCATCTACGTGGCGTCCGGATCGTGTCGTCGTGGCAACGGCAAAAATGTCTCTTACCCATCTTTATGTTGGCTGCAGCCAACATAAAACCCAAAGTTCCGAAGCATATTACTCATGGTTAATGGTACATATTGCTCCAAAGTAATGTTGTTTGAAGGGCTACTAGACCTTCAAAAAAATGTCAATACGTGGTATACCTTCTTACACCCATGTTGATGGGAACGATAAGGGCAAATCTTCGGCGGTTATGACTACCTTGGAAATGGGACATAAAGCGGCCAACACCGTCTCTGGATTTTCAGGAACATGGATTCTTCCGCTGTCTCCCAAAAACCAAAAAAAGATGGTTCGATAAAGGCTTTAAACTTGTTTTCAGATTCCCGCATAACACTATTCCATTTATCCCACATGGCTATTGGACGGGTGATGACCCCTACGTTCTTCAAGGTGGTGGATGCTATAAGGATGACTTTTCGGATGTTGCTATCATAGCTATAGACAGTGCACCCAGTGATACTCAACCAGCCTTTGACTGGAGGCCAACACAGAAAAATATTGCCAGATGGTTCCTAAACCCGTCCTTCCCAAGTCCAGAGTCACGAAGAAGAGGCTAGAATACACAGGAGTCAGCCCTGATATTTGGAATGAAGTTCTGAACGAAAGCGACAAGGTACTTCCCTCTTCACTTTGCCCATGGCCCACTCAAGACCCTCCTTATCATCAAAGTGATATTGAGCCGTATTATGGTGGTCACCACGACACGACAATCACCAATGCAAATTCCAAGCCCTTCATAAGCACCGTGAAATGGCCCAAAGTTCTTACTCTCATGGGATACCTCCCTCCTCTTTTTGGTATTGTCCTCAACACGATAGGTGTTCCCCGTGGTAAGATTAAACCACTCCTTAAAAAACTTTCAAGAATTTGCAGGCAACACACCAAAAATAGGCGAGACGTGTTTCTGTTAAACACCCCCACCACCTTAAACACTGACCCGCATACAGTTGACATCTCGAGCTGTGAAACCATGACAGAAACAGAAGCCGTGCAACAGTCAAACGACTTTCTTCAAACCCTCCTGCAATAATTTTCAAAAGTCTTGCAATATAAGATGGTTTCGTATCCCCAAGGGGAGGGGCCCCCCCCCTCTCCCCGCCACTTCTCCCCGCCCACCCCGGCCACCTTCCTCAACGTCTCCAAAACCCCCCTTAATTCTTCGACTTCCCTCCCCACCGCTCAGATTCAGCCACCCCTCCACCCACCCGGCCATGGCTGCTTCTCCATCTTCTAGAGTTTTTTATTGCCTAGCACTTAGCTTTTTCTCTAGATGTCACCCTGCTGAAAAGTGGGCTGAGCCCCTTTGTGGGCGCGCTATAGCAGAGGGAGTAGCCCCTGGTGTTTTCACTAGCCTGCTTTGCAGGGATACCGCACTCTCAAGACTTTGTCCCCTTTGCTAGCGTAAATGTTTTATTATCATTATTATTAAACATTTTGCCTTAGAAGTTGTGCATCCGCCTAAAAAGCATGTGAAGCTGTGAATCAGCCTAGAAGAGAAGACATTCCAAAAAGAGATTTTCTCTCACACACTTAAGCATGTAAGAAGAAAGCTATTTTTAATGCAATGCTAGAGTCTCTCTATGCAGTCGAGTGTGCCTGTTGGCAATGAGATGGGAAGAGCAAAAGAAATGTCAGTACTGTATCGAGTATGTCACACAGTCACAGCTCACAGGCCTAATGGAGATCTTTAGATCGACTGGCCTAGTGTAAAAAAGAGCAGGGGTTTCGACCAACGCAAGCCATGCTGATGGTGCTGTTTAGCTGTGGTAAATTCTAAATTGTTTTTTGGTTTGAAGCAATAAGAATATCCTCATTAGTGCACATCATACACATCCCAAAACTTATGACAAGATTAATCAAGATGTGTGATCAGAACTCCCTCAGCATTTCGATATTTCAAGTTTGTTCGGCTTGGCCGCACGGCTGGAAGGAGGGTTAGCTCACGGAGTAATATCACCGTGACTGTTGCATACGATTCTGTCTGGACTTAGGCAATGAAACAGAGCCCTAGAAAGATCGGGGACAACACCTCAAAGCGAAGGTGCCCTGAGCTCTTGTTTTATTGCTCGCTGATGCTGCTCGTCTTGTTTGGGCTCTGGGACTCAGAGGTTACCCACTGCTCTCCAAGCTGCAAATTTCTCTCAAACCTTTTACCCCTTCGGGTTCCAGCTGAAGAGATCGCCTGCGCCACGACTGATCTGCTCGATCTTGCGCCTCAGGAGGACAAATCGCAACGCATTCACGCCGTCCAGTCTCGGGGCCCAACTGCTGCTTCTGTCTTCTTTCGGATATCTTGCAATATCGACGTTACAAAACGGATTTTTCATCTACCAGTCCACATTCTCAGAACCCAGCCAGCTCCACTACGCCGCCCACGACCCCGAACCGGCTCTGACCCTTCCGCAAGACCGCTTCGCGCCACTGCACATCGAACCGCCACATGAACTTAGACATGCTCAAGAAGAATCAGATACCGATTTTGTTTCAAATCTCTTGCCCCCAGTGCCAACTGCGATGCCTGAGCATCCTGTGCAAGACCAAATACGCAGTAGTAGCCTTCCCGATGCAGTTTCTTCTTCCGATACCATTTCAGCCCGTCCTTCAGTGAACGACGATGCGATCCCGACATCAAAAGTGGCCTTCCGCATTATGCCACATCAGCCAGCAGTGACCAACAAACAGGTATTGCCCTGTACATAAACGAGCACTCTTTTCGCCTAAATTCCCCCACACCTCAAGTGCATGAGGAGCCGCTTCCAGGACGCTTCGAAACTAACGCACGCCACCCAAAGACCACCTGAGCAGTCTTATAGCGCGCTCTCTCTGATTTCGCTTGTCGTGAAGTTAAGTTCGTTTTTGGATCATCTCTGCACCAAATTCTGTGCGTGCCTTGTATGGCCGATGGCGCGCAGATTGCAAACCAAGCTCTCGTCGCTTTGGATTGAAAAGCCTCTCAACTGACGGCTTGATATATCGCAGGAAGCCACGTTCTCCTTCGAGCCGCTCCTGGAGAACATGCGAACTGCAAGATGCAAGGTATCACCGATGTGCCGCAAAACGCGCCCCGTCCACCTATGAGGGCGCCGCGCCCCGTCCTCCTCTGAGGGCGCCGCGCCTTGTGCAATTGTTCTCCACCTCTGAGGGTGCCATGCCCCGTGGATTCTCGTGGCACTTTGGGCATTCGGTCTCCCCCTGTCATTGACATCATATCCAACATTGATGATGCCTCGTCAGACAATAGATTCCGGTGATGATCGCGAAGTGCATACGCTCGAGAGCTCACGAGCAGAATCCACAGCATAGTCCTCCCTGCGCAACAAAGCACGGCATAGTTGAATGTGGCAGGTGGACATGCGGAGCTTCTCCGAGTGCGAGTCACCAAAGAGGTACAAGAACCTGGGAGCCGGTATGCACACCTTCTCCCTACTGGGCATGGAGAACGAGGACTCCGAACCCGTCATGTCATCTTTCTCGTGGCTGGTGGATGTTGAGCGCCCAGTCGTAACCCTCACCGGCAAGCCCTCCCCTGCATCCCCCCCGGCCCTCAGCCTCGTCCGCTAAGCTGACCTCTGCCTCCGTGTGCCAACATCTCTCTTCACAGAAATGGCTGAATGTTCCGTGCGGCGGCAGGAGTGTCATATGAAGCCCTTATCTCCAGTAGCAGCGGTGTTGGTGTAGGCTGTTGGAATGGCCTTGTGGCGACCTGCAGGATGTGCTGGCTGCGGGGTGGTGGCAGGCTGTCGCATGCGTTCACTCAACATCTGAGGCAGCGCATAGTGTCTGTCAGCTAACGTTTGCGGCTGCCTCCGCGCGCGGTCCCCTGGCAGGTCCTGCAAATGGCCGAGCTTCCACGTCCTTCGAAGTGGTAGCCACTTGGTCAAAACCCCTGGCGTCGCCCATGACTTCGAGCCACGTGGCAGTTGACTGGGGCACTATTGGAAACGTTACCCTTCTGTCCACGGATGCTCTGGACACCCCCACGTACAGCATCACGGTCGTGGCGAGTGGCAACGTGAGTCAGAGTATGCACTTTAGCATACCGGAGGATGTCGTGGTGGACCGTGCAGGCAACGGCAATGCAGCCTCCAGGCGCGCTCTCCTCATTCTCTCCAACCCTGACGCATCCCTGTGCGATGAGGGAGGAGGGGCGGAGGGTGTGGGGTTCAAGGTGAGGAGTGATGGGTACTTGCGGATTGGTTGCAAGTGACGAATGAAAGGTGAGAGGGCGAGTGACGGGTGTGAGGACGAGTGATGGATGAAATGATTGTGTGAGGGCGAGTGATGGATGGAATGATTGTG
>LGRX02017592.1:0-12694 GCA_001247695.2 Cymbomonas tetramitiformis
ATAATAATAAATAATAATAATAATAATAATGATAATAATAATAATGATAATAATAAAACATTTACGCTAGCAAAGGGGACAAAGTCCTGAGAGTGCGGTATCCCTGCAAAGCAGGCTAGTGAAAACACCAGGGGCTACTCCCTCTGCTATAGCGCGCCCACAAAGGGGCTCAGCCCACTTTTCAGCAGGGTGACATCTAGAGAAAAAGCTAAGTGCTAGGCAAAAAAACTCTAGAGGATGGAGAAGCAGCCATGGCCGGGTGAGTGGAGGGGTGGCTGAATCTGAGCGGTGGGGAGGGAAGTCGAAGAATTAAGGGGGTATTTGGAGACGTTGAGGAAGGGGGTCAAGGTGGGCGGGGGAGGGAGGAGGGAGGAGGAGGTGGGGGACGGCCCCTCCCCTTGGGGGCACGGAGCCATCTTTTATTGCAAGACTTTTGAAAATTATTGCAGGAGGGTTTGAAGAAAGTCGTTTGACTGTTGCACAACTTCTGTTTCTGTCATGGTTTCACTGCTCGAGATGTCAACTGTATGCGGGTCAGTGTTAAAGGTGGTGGTGGTGTTTAATAGAAACACGTCTCGCCTATTTTTGGTGTGTTGCCTACAAATTCTTGAAAGTTTTTTAAGGAGAGGCTTAATCTTGCCACGGGGAACACCTATCGTGTTGAGGACAGTACCAAAATGAGGAGGGAGGTATCCCATGAGTGTAAGAACTTTGGGCCATTTCACGGTGCTTATGAAGGGCTTGGAATTTGCATTGGTGATTGTCGTGTCGTGGTGGCCACCATAATAAGGCTCAATATCATTCTGATGATAAGGAGGGTCTTGAGTGGGTCATGGGCAAAGCGAAGAAGGAAGTACTCTGTCGCTTTCGTTCAGAACTTCATTCCAAATATCAGGGCTGACTCCTGTGTATTCTAGCCTCTTCTCCGTGACCCTGGACTTAGGAAGGACGTTGAGGAACCATCTGGCAATCTTTTTCTGTGTAGGCCTCCAGTCAAAGGCTGGTTGAGTATCACTGGGTGCACTGTCTATAGCTATGATGACGACATCCGAAAAATCATCCTTATAGCATCCGCCCCCTGGAAGAACGTAGGGGTCATCACCCGTCCAATAACCATGTGGGATAAATGGAATAGTGTTATGCGGGAATCTGAAAACAAGCCTTTATCAAACCATCTTTTTTGGTTTTTGGGAGACAGCGGAAGAATCCATGTTCCTGAAAATCCAGGGACGGTGTTGGCCGCTTTATGTCCCATTTCCAAGGTAGTCATAACCGCCGAAGATTTGCCCTTATCCTTCCCATCAAAGGGGGGATTTCCGTAAACGATTTTGCCAATGCCTGTTATCGGGTCCACGTAGGCATCCCAAGCGAGACCATCAAAGCCGATTTTCCCATGATGGCAGAAGGGCCTGAGGGCTTTTTTCATTCTTGTGGTGGGTATGCATCTTCTCGAGTGAATTCTAGGGTGGGCATTTAGTGGGTTGGAGAAAAGTTCACAGCCGTTTTTGTCAAGGTTTCTGTCATCCACCAAAATATCTAAGAGGCTTCTTCTGATTGCGTAGCAGCTTTTAGGATCTCCCGATTCAAACTTACATGCATTGAGTGCTTCATGAATATCGTGTGCCCTATTCGAGTACTCCGCAAGTGAGCATGGGACTGCTTTGTTGGAAAGGCGGTGCCAAGCCAAGAGTTTCCAAAACTCTTTCTTTTGGACATATTGGAGTTCGGGATATTTAATTGTTCCCGTAACATGGTCCACTTCAGGCTTAGCGGTCACAGCGATGGTATTCTTTTTTGAACTTGATGGACGGTACATGCTAGCTTCCGGGAGAGCGTGTAAGTATAATTCCTCATTCATTTCCTGTCTTAGGTCAGCAAGTGGAAAAAGTTTCGATGGCTGTGTTTTGATGTATGTGGTACCTTTTCCAGGGTTTAGTAGTTTGGGCTTTTCTGAGATTTCTTCAGCGATGATTTTCCTTAGTTCGCTATCTTGGGTTGTTCTAAGACTATACAAACTATTATTATGTCCTGAGCATTCAAGTTGGATGTGTTCGAAGGTGCATTTTGTATTCTGTTGGCAGTAGGGGCAGTTTTCAGTCCCGATTTTCCCCAGTTTAAATAAACGTGCTGGAGAGGCTTGAAGACCCAGGAGTTCTCTGCTTCTAGAAGCGGTGAAAGCTTTAGGTGTTATTTTGGAAATATCTTTAGTGGGGGCGGTGTTATTCTCGTTGAGCATTCTCAGGTACTTCCCTTGAGACTGTAGAGTTCTCCAATTATGATAGTGTGAGAGTCGTTGAATTCTTCTAATGTGACTACGGATATCGCCTAAAATAGGGACCTCAAAAAAGAATAACGAGAAGGGCAGTTCCTCGGCAGGGTCGTAGCGGGAGATGTCTAAACAGCCCCCTCTGAATGAGGCTCTTTTAGCAGTACGGTCCACTCTGTCATGGACTTTGTCATTATTGTGACCCCTGATCCATTTAAGGATGATTTTACTGTGGTCTCCTTCACTGTAGAAGCCAAGTTCTTCTAACAGTAGGCGAACAGCCTGCACATCTCTGCGATTAGCTTCACGTAGTTTGTCCCGAGCACTCATGGATCTGCCATCCTTTGTTACAGCAGATATTGCGGCCATGGAGTCAATGGCATGTACCATTGGAGTCATGGATTTGAGGAGTTTCTCTTTTTGTTCTGTGAGTAGGAATCGCAGTCCCGCAATTTCAGCAGATGTGCTACTCGGGTTTTGGATATCTTCCTTGATAAGAAGCCCCGGTGCGGCGAAAGTTCTTGAGGGGGGGATATTCATCTTCCGAACAAGTGGCATTCCGTCGTCAAAGTTTTTTATGGCATATGCTGCACCACTGCATGCTGATTTTTTACCAGCAAATAGAGAACCATCGCTTGCCATATCATAATCTTCCATTTGTTTGCTCTTTTCGGCGTGAGGGGTAGATTCTTCTTCTGAGTCGCTAGGGCAGCTATATTCACTTTCTTCTTCCGCAGTTTTGTTTTTCATTCTGGCAATAATGGTCTCATACTGTCTGTCTGAGATGTAATCATAGTGTGAGTTAATATCACTGACTTTAGCAAGGACAGAAGAGGGCGGGTCCATATGGTCATTATATTCGAAAATGGAACCTGCTGGAATTAGGATGCAACCGTCATTGGTGATGCTATATTCAAAGTCGTATTGAAAACTGCTGGTTCCTTCGATTCTGACAAAGACATTAGGGTTTATGGCATTGTTACTGTATTCTGTATATTGTATTGACATGGCCTCTAAGTCAATATTGGTAATGTGAATAAGAGAGATGGAATCTCGGTCACCATTTCCTTTCCAATAAAACTCACCCGTGTCCGGGGGTACTATGTTGTCTCTATATTGTTTCTTTACATATCTGGCCTGTGGGTCCAAATCTACAGGGTTTTGAAGCATTTCCTTTTCGATTTCGGTTAGCCATCCAGGGGGTCTATTACCGTTCAGCCTGAAAAAGCCTTTGCTTTCTTGCCAGTTTTTTAACATTCCACCGCAGGGAGTCAGAAAGGAACCTGTGTGCTTGAGGTTATATTTTTGAATTGCGGAGGTAACATTCCTCGACATGTAGAGTTGTCTGGGAAGGGTGGTGATTAATGTGGTTTCACCCGCTTCATTTTCAGGGTAATTTTTAGAGTCGATAGCGTATCCAAGTTTTGCCATAATGTGACCTGTACGCCTGAACCAATTAAAGCGTTTGTCTTTTGTGTGACTGTAGGTTGCATAGTGTGATAAGGGGAAGCCCGAGATGGCATTTTTACTCATTTCGTTGTTCATGTTTTGAATTATTATTTCAAGCCATAGATTGCTGTTTCTACGGTATAGTGAGATAAGGTGGGGGTCAGTGATACGGTCCGTGTGGTTGTGTTGCCAATATTCGTGTTCATCTGCGGAACACAGGGTGTTCATAGTTTCAGTAATACACGACGCGGTTACAATATCGAAGACACTATCAATACTGTACCGTACCCGCCCTGGCAGACTGTTGTCCAAATTATTTGGTGATTAGTGTCAACTGGGCAGCCCACCCAGGTATTTGATTATAAACGAAGCTATCATTTTGTCTAATTCAATTGCGACATTCTTTGAGGAGTTGGCAATTGCTGAGGTAACTTTAAGAGGGTACGCCATTCTCGGAACTACAACCGCATTTATAACATATCTTAGCTGGTGTAGAGTCATGTGTTGCAGTTGGATGGATGTTAGAGTAGATTTGAGTCTGTCGATAAGGATTTCCGCCTGTTTGTCCCATTCCCCATTTAGTGCAAACCATACTCCGAGGTATCTGTTTACCTCTTTGCTGTTAGAGAAATCGAGAAAATCTGGTGACTCAGCACTGCCAGCCGTGAGCTTGTGGGCAGGGCTCTGGGATGATGGTTCAGACTTTCTTTTATCTGCACGTGCACGAGCCTGTTCCCACTTAGCTGTGCTAGCACCTCGGGATCCTGCCCCCTTCTGACTCGATCGACCGTTGTCTGCTCTGCCCTTTCCTTTCCCTTTTTGTTTCGGTTCTGAGCAGATGCTAGAGCAATGACCGTACCTTGTGGGCAAGTGTCGGCACTTATAGCACTCCCAGGCACTGCACTGTGACAAATTGACGATGCCCATAGGCTCAAAAATGTATCTGGTTGGGATGAAGTAAATTTGGTCTTCCTTCGGATCGAGTTCCTTCGGCTCCGGTGCAGGAACTAATGGCGGTCTCAGGATTGCATAAAAGCGGCGAACAAATCGAGGACCGTTCCTAGCCTGTTCGTGAAACGATTGCACGTACACAATCCTGGACACAAACTCCGAAAAGACTGTGCCGCTGAGGAATTCCACTATTTTCACCGTGGAGACTTGCAAATTAGCAGCTGCTGCCTCAAAGATTATGTTGAATCGGACTAGGCGGCTTGATTTCGGAGCAGCGATACTTCCTGTTGTCGATTACAAAAACTGCCTTCTCCAGTATCGCTCTGGCCTCGTCCTCCGATTTAACTCGGACGAGAATGAAGGGCACCTGCACCTGAATACAACACGTGTGTGTGGTGTGCATAAAGTTGTGAGCTGATGCACAAAGAATTAACAAGTGCGTGCTTGCACCTAACAGTCTCGATGCGTCACAAAAAGGAATGATGTTTTGTGCTTGATGTTTAAGGGCGTATGGGGAACGTGTAATTACCTTTAATGGTGTACCGTCGTTGTCGTTTCGGTCCAGGCCTTTAATCGAGAGGTGTGAGATGTCCAGGTTCAGGCGATCGAGCAAGCTCGTGGGCTGACGCGTTATTTCGTTAATTTCTCTGTCCTTGAATTTCCTTGTGTCCCCTTGGTCCATACGCGTTACTTTCAGTGTCTGAATAAAATCTTCGTTGCTAAGGTCACCCTCGTGCCCTGCAATTACCTCTGTTCTGTTTTTGACAGCTGCGGTATGCTGTTGTGCGCGTAAGATTGCAGAAGGGTCGAAGTCCGCAGATTCCTCGTGGCCTACAAGAGTACTCTCATACGCGCCTATGAGATTGGCGCTACCATATTCTCCTGTGCACAAATTGTCAGTTAATTCGCGGAGTAATGACGAGAATGCAGTGCTTCGAACAATGCCCTTCGCCCTATAGGGCGAGCTGGAACAGGAATGAAAAAATGCGGTGCAGCAATGCCACTCACGTTGTGAGTCATATTCTCCTGTGCACAAATTGTGAGTTAATTAGCAATGCAATGACGAAGGTGCACTTTGCGTGTCTAGGTGATGTTTACGCACGGAGTTTTTGGTGTCTCGAACGATGTCCTTCGCCCTATAGGGCGAGCTAGAACTGAAGTGGGAAAATGCGGTACACCTTTGCCACTCGCGTGTTTGTGAGTTTCTTACTAAGTCAGATGCAGAAAATGTGAGAAGTAATCTACTTTCTAAAGGCATAATGAGCGACAAATTGGCGCCTAGTTTGGACAAACCTTTATCTTCTGCCTGTTCCCAATCGTCCTCCTCTGTTTCCTCTATGTTGATTCCTCCAAAGAGAGAGGCAGATGGCGAAGCAACGAACTGCGACTCTTCCTGGTACCCAGAAGCGTTTTCTGCGTTGACTTTGTCCGATCCCTCCAACTTCGCTACCTCTAAGGCTGAGGCTTCCAGTACAGGCAGGTAGAGGTTGAATTCCAGAAGGCAGGTAACACAGTTTGCGATGTTCCCAGGTGCTACTTCTCCTCTCGTGTAGTCCACCAGCTTCTGAATGCGGACGCGAACCTCTGGGTTGTTTATCGAAATTTCGTACTTGCTAGCTTCGTCCTCGATGGTGCACAACTTCGTCAGGTACTTCACGATGTAAGAGATGTAGGACGCAAGGGCGCTGTTCGTTTTGATTTTACCAAAGAAGAACGTAAGATTGAAACTCTCTCCGTGTAATTCCAGTGCCTTGGCCTTGAAATGCTTGAAGATCAGAGACGTCACCAGGTCCTTTCCCAGCGCGTCCACCCAGTCTTGAATGCGTCTTTGTACTTCTCCTTCTATCAGCTTCGCTTCTTCATACTTCTCTCTCAGCGTCTTACTCGTTTTTTCCGGTGTTGGCGGCAATTCTTCTGTGTTCATATTGAAAGATGGGAGTGCGCAACTAAAAACATAACACACCAACAACTCACGATATATCCGAGACATGCATCAAGCGTGCATATTTCAAAAGCTCAAACCGGAATGCACGGTCTTAAATAACGCAGAGCGAATTCAAGTTTGCCAGGCACAACATGGTTGGCGACACACCAAGCGGAGACACGAGGGTTGTGTGTAGTAGCATGTCCATATGAATACACACTTTAAAAAGTTAGTACGGTTTTACATCTAGGTGTTTCGAGTGTCCCGTTATTTCGCCTAGTTGTTCGTAGCTTGCCTACTTTCCTACTTTCCTAACTATTTGCGGCGCCGTCAATTGCCTTCTTCAAGCCGTTTGAAACATCCACCGCCAAGGACTCGAGAATCTTCCGGTGTCGGGCATCGCATGTGGAAGCGAGGTCCGTGCCCGCTAAGAGGTATTTGACGTACTCCTTGACGCCGAATTCCCAAAACCCCCAATACAAGGCCGTGTTCGCCGGGTTGTACTGCACATCCGGGTTGTAGGAGGCCACACCCCGCAAGGCCAAGTTCGCGGAGAAAACAACCCTAGGCGTGCGATCCGAGTTGGCGACCCCTTGGTGTACCCCGCCGACAAGAGCGCAATCGCCCAACTGCACTCGTGCCTTTCCGCCAACATCGGCGGCGAAGGCATCGAGGTATTCCTTGGGGAACATGAGCGGACACTGCTCCAAGAAGTCCCTATCGCAAGCAAGCTTGTCGGGGGTGCTTCCTTCAAGGTTGGATGCGCCCAATCGTTGGCACAACTCATCGACGGCCATGTGCGGGGCGGTACAGATTCGTGTCGGAGAGGCTGGGCCAAGATGACCGATAACCGCCAAGTGATGGGCGGATGCGTCGAGGGGTGTGTTCAACGGTTGGTCCAGATGCCATGGTTGCCAACCCGATAGGGTCGAGAGAACGACCTCCTTCTTGCCCCTGGATTTCTGCTGCACCAGGTCCATGTTGACAAGAAAAGCACAATTCTCAAGTAGGTAGTCTCCCTTATCGCGTTGAAGGAGCTGCTCCTTGAGGGTTTCCACGAAGATGTCTAGATGCTTTCGGTCTTCCTCGAGCAGGACGGTATCATAGAATTCGGTTTGCAGCTTCGAGCTTCCGCTTCCCGCAGAAGAGTGGAAAACCTCAAGTTTGCCCCCGGTCAACGGTACAACCCCCGGTGGCAGTCTTTCCCAGTTCTTTATCGTGTCCAAGGCTTCCGTCCACATGCTCGCGAACCGCTCTCGAAGATCAGCGTCCGTAGCTTCGGGTAAAGCCAAGGTAAAGGGCGCGGCGAAGCCGATGGCGGTTTCGCGGTTGAACTCGTCCAGCTGCTTTGTGCCTCGCCTGCGGCCGGCGCATCGATAGCATCGCAGCTCTTTATGCATGCGCTTCCGGGTGCACCTCTCCCCGGGGACATGGCTGGGGTTGGCATCCTTGCATATTACAAGTTGACCCTTCTTGTCCGGCATACCGCAATTGCAACGGTCCGTTGAGGAGTCTTCGGAATCTGTTGAAACCGCGAGAGTGACACACGTGAGGATCCGCCGACATATGTTATCACATACATATTTGAGTGTCGTCTAGGGCGGTGCATGCGGTGAAATGTTATCACATACGTATATTTGAGTGTCGTCTAGGGCGGTGCATGCGGTGAACAGCTGAACAGCTGAACAGCTGAACAGCTGAACAGTAAACATAATAATAGGCTATCTTGACCGTGAATAACTTTTGAGTCACGAGGTCTTTTCGAATGAAACTTTGCATACATAAAGGTCTTTTATAGACGAACACAACGATATATTGTTTGTTGTGATAGGATAAGTGAAACCCAAAATCCGATACCCATTTCTTGTGGCTATATACGAGCCGTAAATAATAGGGTATCTTGACCGTGAATAACTTTTGAGTCACGAGGTCTTTTCGAATGAAACTTTGCATACATAAAGGGCTTTTATAGACGAACACAACGATACATTGTTCGTTGTGATAGGATAAGTTAAACCCAAAATCTGATACCCATTTCTTGTGGCTATATACGAGCCGTAAATAATAGGGTATCTTGACCGTGAATAACTTTTGAGTCACGAGGTCTTTTCGAATGAAACTTTGCATACATAAAGGGCTTTTATAGACGAACACAACGATATATTGTTCGTTGTGATAGGATAAGTGAAACCCAAAACCTGATACCCATTTCTTGTGGCTATATACGAGCCGTAAATAATAGGGTATCTTGACCGTGAATAACTTTTGAGTCACGAGGTCTTTTCGAATGAAACTTTGCATACATAAAGGGCTTTTATAGACGAACACAACGATATATTGTTTGTTGTGATAGCATAAGTGAAACCCAAAATCTGATACCCATTTCTTGTGGCTATATACGAGCCGTAAATATTAGGGTATCTTGACCGTGAATAACTTTTGAGTCACGAGGTCTTTTCGAATGAAACTTTGCATACATAAAGGGCTTTTATGGACGAACACAACAATATATTGTTATACACGGCTTCGAACGGCCGAGTCTCGCGCTTGTTGTAAGTATCGCGCTCTAGCAAGCAAGCGATTCCTTCAAGAAGCTTGAGATTCGGACCGTCATTGGAGATATGGCCGTTATCGAAAAGGGACGCGTCACATGGGACTCAAACGCTAGCCTGGTTTGTAGGAATTGCGGCAACACGAATATCATTTGAACTTGAAATGCGTAGGAAGGAATTGGGCACGAGATGGGCGAGAAGTACACACTTCCCCAACATTTAGCAATTTCCTTTTCTTTGAGGGTTGCGCTCATCAATTTACGCCGATCCTCGAGGAGCCCTTTATATTCGTTTGGTGACCATGGACTTAGATTGGCATAAACAGGGTCTCGTAGAGAGAAAAATGGACCCACGATCATCACCCCAATAACCTTCGAACCATTCGCATCATTTGCGGCCACCAAGAGAACAAAATTATCCTTCGCATCATGAACCAGGTATCTGCGTAAAAGCTTAGCTAACTTTCCTTCCTCGAAGCTCACGCGCTCATCTTGGGTGAGGAACACAAGAGGAACACGACCTTGGGTCGCGACCGCGAGTCGTGCTAGTTCTCGATGGTGTTGCTCTTGGCTTCCCACGGGGCCCGAGGTCATAGGCAAACCCTGCACATAAAGCCAAACCGTTAATTTTCAAAAAATTGCGCAGCGCTTCCGCATGATTTTCGCGCTTCGCACACGAAACCCTAATACCTCGCTCGCTAATGGTACAACAACGAACGAAGAAAGAAACACACCTCGACCTTAGGTCCGCAGGTGGTATAGTTAGTGGATGGTGTGCCTCGATCTTAGATCCGCAGGCAAAGTTATGAATGCAAACGAGTGTTCCGACCTTGGGCCCGCAAACAACTCGTTGCAAAGGATGATGAGTTTTCATATTTCAAGAAACGAACGCACACTCAAACACCACGCAACGCACGTACCGTCGGTACTTCAAGGCCCCATTCTTGAACTGCTTCAGCCATTGCGAGCGGACGGACGGCGGGAAGGACGGAAAACGCCTACAAAAATACGAATATTATCGACTACGACGTCGATATATTATATTGAAAAAAACAGCAGCCAGCAAGCAGTTCGTTAAAGGTTGCCTAAAGTTACAGGTTGCCTAAATGGGACTGACACTTTTCGCGATAAGTTCGATTTCTGCGTGGGGCGGGGATCGAATCTGGGATTCTGGGTCAGTGTCGCTCGAATGTAAAGTTGATCCGACGTGCAGTATTCGCGAAAGCTAAAAATTCGCGACCATGAATCAGAAATTCATGGTCATGAATTTAGAATTCATGACCATGAATCTGAAATTCGCGACCATGAATTCCGAGGAACGTTGACCACAGCGGTTGTGACGGGCCGCCAAACCTGTCCGTCTTCATCGTTGAATGACTCGTTCACTTCCGTCTGACGCGCCAGTGGTTTTTTTTACAGAATTCTGTCGTTCTGTGCAGTTTATGTCGTTTTGTACAGTGGTTAACGGTGGTGGCCCCATGTCTACACAAGTCAAGCAAATATCATATTTCGTCTGACGCGCCAGTGTCGGCTTTTGCAGAATCGTGGCCGGTTTTGCAATTTTTGTCCGTTTTTGCAGTCTTTTTTTTTTTCGCGTATCTCTGTTTTTAACTGCGCCCAGTGGGGGGGCTCCGCCCCCACCCCCATACAATTTTTCCACTGGACCGAGCGGGCTCCGCCCCCACACCCCCGTTAGTACACCTTTTTTTTTTGAGCCCGAGGGGGGCTC
Organism: Cymbomonas tetramitiformis; assembly: GCA_001247695.2. Taxonomy (NCBI): domain Eukaryota; kingdom Viridiplantae; phylum Chlorophyta; class Pyramimonadophyceae; order Pyramimonadales; family Pyramimonadaceae; genus Cymbomonas; species Cymbomonas tetramitiformis. Next base: position 10,871 of record LGRX02017592.1, read on the forward strand.
CGCCCCCACACCCCCGTAAGTACACTTTTTTCTGGGGCTCCCCCCCACCCCGTAAGTGCACTTTTTTTTTCTTTCCAGACTGAGCCCAGTGGGGGGGCTCCGCCCCCACCCCCCCCCGTTAGTACACTTTTTTTTGGGTGACTGTGTCACCAACTTGCATTCTGGGAGCTTTGCAGACTGCGTCACATGTCGTGAAACTTGGCGACCACCTATCTGAACACAAAGTGTCGACGACGACAACGACAACGCTTTGCGGGCGTCATCGTCACCGTGTCCTGTGACACTGTCTCAGACTGTCACCAACTTGCACTCTGGGAGCTCGAGCTCTGCGAGCTCCTGTGTATAATTCCCAACGCTCATGACACTGTCACCAACTTTCATTCTGGGAGCTTTGCGGACTGCGTCACATGTCGTAAAACCTGGCGACCACCTACCTGATCACAAAAGTGTGACGACGTACACGACGACACTTTAAACACCGCATGGGCCCTCCGTCGGAGACGGGAGGGTATAAAATAGATCGTATGACGTAGGAGGAACGTATATCGTAGGTAAAAATTAGTTGGAGGAAAAATTGAAAGGACGACGACCGCTGATGGCACGGTCGCGTTGCACGTAGCAACGCGCGACGACGAGGCGCAGGCGGCGCAGGCGGTCATGCCTCGCGTGTACGGGTATTGCAGGATTGAGAATCAAAATGACGTGTCGCTGAGACACGTCATTACCTATTTATGATATATTGACCCGTCCGCTATTATTTATGAATATAATACAACTACACATATGCACCTTCAGTGCGTATTAAATATTTTTATTTTTCGTATACCTGAAACCCAACGTATATCAACTTCTGGTATAATGCCAAATCAACGCGCGCCGAAACGAAATTATAGTCTTTATGCCTCTTTATGGCATGTCTTACGAGGGATGTTCAACCGTCATGCGTACATGTCGGGGGATTAACTTTTAATCCCCATGTCATTGTCATAAGTCATGTGTCACAGTCGTTCGACCGGTCCCGGAAAATTCTGAGCCCATACCTGTACAGGCTACGTTGATGACAGTGTCATCAACTTTCATTCTGGGAGAAGCTAGGGTACAGTGAAAACTCGACGTTTCCAGCAGGTCTGGTCTCTTCCGAGCCCGCGAGCCACAATAGGTCTTCACGGTGAGCCTGGACCATATGTTTTTTTAAATTTTCGAACATTAACCTAAAAAAAAAGAAAAAAAAGAAAAAAAAAATGTGACTCTTCCTACTGGAAGCGTGATATTTGAAGGTGCACAGCTGTTACGCCTGCCCCTAGTCACATGCACTATCAAGGCGGCTTCTTGCTGTTTTTCAGAGCCTTCTCCTTCTCCGATTTGCTGTGTGAAATCAACATCTTGGCAGCCCATTCCACCGCGACGCCACTGATTTTCTTGAGGAGGGCTTCCGCTTCCTTCTTACTGAAGCCGAGGTATTGCGTGAGGGCCCTCTCGTTGTGTTCGTACACTGACCCCGTGGTTCCGAAAAGCATCGGGTGAAAGAACACGTTGTATCCTTTGGATCTTAGTAGCTCCATAAGGGGCTCGTATTTGTTGAGCTTGTCGTGAAGGGACACATACCAGCGCGTGTCCCACGTGAAGGCCACCTCTATGAGGTGGATTTCCCCCACGTCCTCCCTTCGGGTGTTCTCCGGCCTGCCTGGGGGGGCGTCCCTGACGTCCTCGGCCTTGATCATGACAATATCCACGAAGTGTGGTATGTCGTCTGGGGGGTCCTTCGCCCCCGGGTGGTCTTTTCCGTCCCTACGGCACTGACCCCTTTTGGGTATGAAATCTGGT
>LGRX02017595.1:0-17896 GCA_001247695.2 Cymbomonas tetramitiformis
ATCAGCTCCGAGTGCGAGCACGCGCCACAGTCAGCTCCGAGTGCGAGCACGCGCCACAGTCAGCTCCGAGTGCGAGCACGCGCCACAGTCAGCTCGGAGTGAGTGCACGCGCCACAGTCAGCTCCGAGTGCGAACACGCGCCACAGTCAGCTCCGAGTTGCGAGCACGCGCAGTCAGCTCCGGGTTGCGAGCACGCGCCACAGTCAGTCCTATATGCAAGAGGATCAGATTTGGCATGGAGAGTATGCACCAATAGCTCAAATATGATTACATGGAAGGAGCATAACGTGCACTAAATATGGCAAGCTTACACGCACCTCTTGAAAGGCGATAGTTTTGGACTTGGTGGTGATGATCTCCATCCTTGCCTTATCACACTTCGAGGTTGCCAGCTCGTTTCGCAGGTTCTCCATGGTATTTTGCAACCGTCTCGTTAATTTGGCTTGCTCCTTCTTCTCTTCTTCAAGTTGCTTCACCTTACTGTCCAAGGTAGCAACCCGCTCAAGCTTCTTCTCGATGTTCTGGAGGAAGTAAGCCCCATGAGTGCTCCTTAAAGTTGCAATGTCCCTAGCTTCATTCCGGCCTTTTCCTTCGTGGATGGACGCACGTCTCCTAGCGTCCTTCTCCTTCTCCTTTTTATCACTCACGGAATCTTGCAAGCGTTTGATACGCTCTTCTGCACGCTTCAATGCTACAAAGGGACCGTGTTTTCGTTGGCTAAGGCCCTCAAATCTATTGTGAATGGCGTCCACTAGTTCAATCTTTGCGGACTCAAGCTCAACTACACGTTCACTAATTCTTTGCTGAGCCTCCTCTAGTTGAATGGAGAAGGCGACCGCCGCGACTGCCAGTTGTGAGGCCTCTTCCTCAGCAACGAGACGTTCATTTTCACTGACTACAAGCTCTGCCATTAGATGCGAAGCCTGTCTTGTGTATCCACTCTCAGGAACAGAAGTTGGACCTCTCGATGACTTCAAGCTCCGCTCATATGCTTGAACCTGCCTGACGGAGCCGCAGTGTTGATAAATCCAGAAACAGACTCGCCATTCTCCTTCTAGGTCTTGCGCACAAGGCTCGATCTCCATAGGGTGAATGAGAACATATTTCGTTCCAAATAGTATACAGAATCCCGCTGACGAAATCCATGGTTCAGGACTCTCCGGACCGAGAGTAGCTTTCAGGATGGAACGAGCTTCCTCGACACTAATATGCTTAGCCCTGTAGGAGTGTCTTTTTAGAACTTCGTGGGGAGTCGTGCACCCACGACACTTTGAAAGATACATACTGTCGTGTTGTGTGAGCGATCGTAAGCTCCAACGTGTTTATGGCCTGCAAAACAAGCGCACCGAGCTGAGTGAGTTTTGATCATATGGCAAGATGTCGCAAACGGTGCAATACTAATCGTGGTTTCAAAAGGCAGGTGGCATGCAAGTGATTAAACAACTAAGGCAGCGATAACCGAGAACTCCAGCAAACCCTCCTCTTGCTCTAACGCTTGTTAGTCGTTGTGAAAGCAGGCATCCTCAGACCCTCCAACGAGCTCGCACGTCGCACGATAAACAATGTTTTCGGGACCAACTTACATTGAGGAATGCCGCTTATCCTCCTCCTTCACTAACGTTTGACAGTAGTGAAAACAAGTCGCACTGTGCCACTCCACTGGAGCACCGCCTGGAATTTACCCAACACGAAATAAATAGCAGCAGTTAAACACGATCCCACAACTGCTTTCAACTTCTGAATCACATAACTATGAAGGCATCATTCAACTCAGCACTACTATCTATTAGGTGTATCGAAATATATTCTATCTTTCTCGTGTGTTTGAAGCCACTACGTCTCATTTTCGAGTTGCGCGACTTGAAGATATGGTACAAGCAGAACGCGAGCAAGATGCGCGAAACCCCCTTAGGATGGCCGGTTTTAGAAGAATGTAAGATAACTTTAAGCCAAAACATACCTAAGACATCAATTATCCGCGCGCAATCAAGCGCAATCAAAAAGATAAGGGAGCTTAATTTTTCAGGTGCACGGAGGACTTCGTCAAAATGTCACCTGATTAAATGAGCAAAAGATGTTCTAAATATTGAGATAAAACTTGCGCCGTCACCCCAGTTCCCTAGCCATCGGCATAATATAGCGGTTCTAAATGAGATACGTCATGAAAATCTTAGGATATATCTCCCGTTACTGTCCATATCCCGCAAAAAAACACTGCCTCATCGTCAACGTTCTCTTTTCTCGGTATGTGTTTTTCTTGAGCGCAAGGTTTTCAGGCCTAAATCTGATGTTCGATATCGCGAACTTCATCGCGTTCGATCAGAAAACCAGACCAACGGAATGTATACCTCGCTGTCGTCTCGTGAGCTCCGGTCTCTCGTCGGGGCTCCGGGCATTCAAAAGATTATCTTGTGATCACATCAATCCGAATGCAATAATCGGGCCCCACGCCAGCCCAGCGCCAGCCCCACCGCACGCCAGCCCCAGCCCCACCACACGCCAGCGCCAGCGCAGGTCAGCAGTGATACTGTTGATCCTGCGGATTCCCCGTAAATCGGATGACCGCCCAGTCACCTTGTCCGATCCGCTCCCGTTGGGTAGGAATGGCGAGAAAAAGAGCGGAAAGTAAGGCGAAGCAGCAAGGCAGCACTCCAGCGTCAGATCGGAGCTTGCGGTTGGAGAACCCATTTTTCAAGTAGGTTGGGCGGGCAGGGAAGAAAAATTGCGTTAGGAAACGAAGAAGAAAGACGCAACAATCGTCAGCAGGTAGGAAAAGTGAAGTATTTTCACCAATTTCCGACTTAATCATGAGAAACCCGAAATATACTAGCTATATGAGGGTGGGATAAGAGACGGTACGACAGCTGCCATAAGGCAGCAGCTGAAGGACAATGATTGTGGATACGAATATTACCAGAGTAAGGGTGGCGGCTTGCGCCGCCAAGTTATTACGAAGGGAAGATTGTCTGAGAGGGGCGCGTGTCGCAGTGTCATCATCATAACGTGTGACTCCGCGACCGCAACTACGATGCTTCAGGTATGAGTGACACAAGGAGTCACATACTACTAGATACTACTATAGGGCACCCACGAATATTGTACTCTACGTGACACTACCTGACTACGAAGTGGTCACTAAGGATGAAGCACTACCCATCCAATGGAAGGGTACACTTCTACGGTATGCATGCTAGAAAATACGTCTAGGGCACTACCGATTTACGTGCTAAAAGCACACTTAGCGAATTACCTCTAAGGCACTACCAAGTAAAGTGCTTCTAAGCACTACCTACAAAAGAGATCACGACGAGTCATCGAAGAATGTTGAAAATGTTGATTGTCGTTCTTAAAGATAATTTCAGGTCCCTCGAAGATCATCACATGCCATGGGGACGTGGAGAAGGGTCAAAACTGAAAACTGGCCTTGGCAAATCGCGCGAAGTTATTTGGCTGCAAAATGTCGACGATGCCCACACAAAACACGTCGAATTTTCTTGAAAATGATGCCGTTGAGGAACAACTTTTGAGGGGTTAGGCTGTTCAGTTTGGTGTCGAGGAATCCCAATTTCCAGAGGGGTAGAGAGGAGAGAAGGGTCGACGAACGCGATGGGGCTGTAAATCTGGCCAGAAAATCTGCCAAATGGCTGATTAGTAAAGAATGACGAAAGAAGTCAAAGGGGTTGAGGGAAGGATGCCCGGTTGACGGGTTACCACTTCCCAGAAGTCCATTGTCCAACATAAAAAATACGGCTGCCTCTAAAAACCTCGAAGGTGGCAAAATTGACCGTCGTTGGCGAATTGGGTTGGCACTACCGATTTTCAGGATCTGGAATAGGGGGGCGATCAGAAAACAAGCAGAGAGCGGACAGCGCGGCTGGAATCAGCGCGAACTTGGAGTTGATGCTGCGTAAGAAGCCAGGGATGCGGCTGTAATTTGAGTGCCAAAAGTGGGGTCACAACTCCCACTTAAGGCTAAGAAATTCCGGGGACACCAAATCCCGAAATAATTGTGACTACTGGGGTCACCACTCCCCAGAAGTCGTTGTAGGGGGTCGCAGCGGCCGAAAAGGGCAAGAGAACGCGTGGAGCCATGCCGGCTGTAAGATGAAGCTAGGAAAAAGCGGGAAATCTCAAGATTTGCTGATCAGAAATCTGAAACAGACAGAGGAAGCGTAAGCCTATAACCTCATGAGAAACCCGAAATATACGCTAGCTATATGAGGGTGGGATAAGAGACGGTACGACAGCTGCCATAAGGCAGCAGCTGAAGGACAATGGCTGTGGATAATATTACCAGAGTAAGGGTGGCTGTCGGCTTGCGCCGCCAAGTTATTACGAAGGGAAGATTGTCTGAGAGGGGCGCGTGTCGCGGTGTCATCATCATAACGTGTGACACCGCGACCGCAACTACGATGCTTCAGGTGTGAGTGGCACAAGGAGTCACATACTACTAGATACTACTATAGGGCACCCAATATTGTACTCTACGTGACTTAAGAGCAACACCCTGCGACACTTGGACTCCGTGCTGGAATCTGTATAGGCAGCCCTGACTGGGAGTCCCGGTGCAGGCCCCTATGACAGACCCCTAGGACCAACACTGGACCGCTGACTGATCTATAGGTTCGTGCTGTGACACACGCTGTGTCATAGGTAGGCTAGTATCCGAGACCGTTGCGAGACCGTTCCGGGTATATCTAGCTTAGGGTTTATTATCTTGAGTGACAGTTTATCCATACAGTTCGGGACCCTCTGATATCTAGTGAACTAGGATATTCCGGTAGGTCGTGGCCCCATCCACGCTTTATTCCACTTGCTAGTTTGGCCATGGTTGGCTAAACGGCCGCTCGGAGAGGTGGTGCGCGTTTGCGCGTTTGGGCATTAGTGGGAATTATGAGATGAGCGGCTTGCGGTGAGCGACTTTGAGCCGCAGCTATGGGGTGCCGGCTTGGATTGGGTTTCGTCGTCGCAATGTTCATTATTCGCGGTTCTCTGCTCGCTCTGATCCCGCCTGCTGCCGTGTTTTGGGCTGGTGACCTTGGCACCTTTGACTTCGACGACATCTTCCTTCGCCCCTCGCTAGCATGGCCCGACCGCTCTTTCCGTGTCTGTGACGTCACATTTTCTCCGCAACCCTACCCAAACGTGTTTCAGCGTACCGCCTCCCCTCAGGCGTTTCTAGAAATGGGAATGACGACAAGATCTAAGAAGTCCCTCACGAGGGACAGTGACATCGATGCCTCTTTGAGGTTGATCGACGGGGTGCGGAACACACCAACAGCGGCCACGCCTTTTGTTCCTACCCCCAACCCTGCATCGAACGTAGACGAGGACGTGGCCGTCAGGCGTTACCTGCAGGAGCAGTCCAAGCTCGTCGACGAGATCTACAAAGCGCGACTCCATCGGGCTTGGGCCAAGAGTATCCGTGAGGATATTCTTGGTGACAAGAAACATCATTTCCGCGGTACGGACGACGCTGGCCTTCTGTCCGACCTGGTGGTGCAGCTGCGTACGGAGTTTCAGTCGGCCGGACTGGAACTGTGTGCCTTTGACCTCGACGACCCTCGGGCTCCGGTGGTCAACAAGGTGAATGGCCTCTTGTACGACGTTCTGGCTCTCGTGGTGGAGAAGCACAGCAACGCCTGCGTCTGGCTCACTGGTACCGATTCTTCGACTGACCGAGATGGAAGGCGAGCCCTTGTCGACATCATCAAGGGTTGTGTTCCGGTGGCGCTACGAGAGTCGCAGCAGGAGGAGCACGCCGCGTTGCGTTATCCCGCAAACGTTGACCCGCAGCCGATCTTGGCTAAGGAACAACGTTTGGTGCGGGATAACCGAGCTTCCGACTGGACGCCGACCGAGGCCACGAGGAAATTGAGCCTCTACACCCGGCTCGACCCGACCTTCTACGCTGCGGTGAAGGTCCGCTATCCCATGACCGCTGACTTGGCTCATGTGTCACTGGTTTCGCTCCGTTCCATGGTTGTGGAAATTTACCAGGCTTGGGCGCAGACGGGCGGGGGGAAGGTGGCTTCGGGCGCGGATGGCGTCTCCGCACACCTTTCCAGCAGCGAGTACGACGCCCTTCTCCAGAAGATCACGGAGCTCAAGGAGCTCGTTCGGCGGCAGCAAGGTGAAGCCGCTCCGGTTGTGCGTCAACAGCGGGAGCGGGTGCAGCAGCGGCAGCAGCAGCAGCGGGGGCAGCAGCCGCGGGGATTCCGTATGGGGACCCACAAGGCCCCACCAGTGGGGTTCGACCGTGACGATCAGCGGGCAAAGCCGTTCTGCGGTAGGTGCAAGAAGGCGGGCAAAGGTGAGAGCTATCACTTTTACCGCGACTGCCCGTTGGGCGGGCGCCAACACCCGCCCACCTCTGCCGCGGCATTCTGCGTTCCCATCGACGAGGAGGACGCAGAGGGGGTGCACGCGCTCGCCATGTGTGCATTGTTCCAGCAGGCGGCAGACGACGGGGCGGAGTCCTTTGCACGTGCGGCAGCCGAGTACGGGCCACCCGCGGTGCTTTGTGCGGGAGCGGTGGGCGGCATCGACGTGTCCGCCTACGGCTTCACCGTGGAGCAGCAGCCGGCTTCCGAGGGATGACATTCTCCGCCGGCTCGACGATCTTGCCGCGGAGGTTCACTCCGCGGCCAACCCGCAGGTACATTACACTCACGCATCTTTCCCGCCTACTGCCGGCATCGGGCAGGCGGAGGCTTCGGCTCTGGTGTGCGGACCCGCCGCAGCGGTGGCCACACCGGAGGAGCAGGTTCCGGCAGGTGGTGCGGCGGCATCGGCATCCGCCGTGCCGGCCCCTGCTATGCCTGTCTCGCAGGGAAAGGATGTGAAGCCCGCGCCACTTCAATCGGCGCGGGTGACCACCACAGCGGACGCGGACGGTGAGTTCGCTGGGTTCGTTCAGACCGTGAACCACGCCGCCGTCCAACCCATTGACCTCACGGGTTACAACACCGACGACTATGAAGACCTTGCCGACGGCACATTCACGGTAAAGCCACGGGCTTCAGACGTCTCGGCAAATCTCTCATCTACACCTGCGACCCATGCACCTAGCTCTGGTGGTGCTCTGGGTGACTGGCATGCCGGTGCTCCCCGCAGCTACGGCTGTGGAAAGCCTCCGTGGGGGTTCCCTGCCCACGCTGGCTTGTGGGGAATGCCTTTTATGCTCTCCTTTATTCTCTTGATTTCTATCATGGGAGTGGGGACCGCCGCCTACACGGCGGCCAATGATGTCGGATCTGTGCAGATATCGGGTCAGGCTGCTCCGCAGCCTGTGCTGTGCAGGGGGGACTTGTGCATCTACTCTGGTATCTCCGAGCTGGACCCCGTCACACTGGATGCGGTGCTGCACTCCCTGGGTGCTGCGGCAGTGCTACTGCCGCCTGACCCGCTGGAGGGCAGTGCTGCGGGCTGCTGCGGTGATCAATGTGGTGACGGTGCTCCTCTAATCTTTGACCCCGAGTAGTTTTATTCCTGGTTCTGGCAGTGCACCACCTTCTGGTGGTGTGCTGAGATGTGCTTTGACCTCAACATGGTCTTCAATTGGCTTTTACTTTGACTCCTTATATCCGTTAATCTGACTTGCTGGCGCCGTGCCTTTCAGTAGTTTAGCAGGACCTATATGCCTGTATGTTTCTGCACTTGTGCCGGCTAGAGGGTTTCAATTTGTGTATCAGAATTGCACAGTTGAATTAGCAGTTAGGTTTGTCACCCTAGCTCCTACCCTAACTTATCTTAACATTCTGACTCTCCTAGACAGTCACCACCCACAGTGCTGGGGTGGTGTGCTGGAATCTGTATAGGCAGCCCTGACTGGGAGTCCCGGTGCAGGCCCCTATGACAGACCCCTAGGACCAACACTGGACCGCTGACTGATCTATAGGTTCGTGCTGTGACACACGCTGTGTCACAGGTAGGCTAGTATCCGAGACCGTTGCGAGACCGTTCCGGGTATATCTAGCTTAGGGTTTATTATCTTATGGGAGAGAGTTTATCCACACAGTTCGGGACCCTCTGATATCTAGTGAACTAGGATATTCCGGTACTCCGAAGCTGGAGGTGAACAGCCACTTCGTGATCCTTCATTTCTTCGATCCTACTGGAATATCCTAGTTCACCAGATATCAGAAACCGTCCCGAACTGTGTGGATAAACTCTCAAGATAAATAAATTGGCACTGGCCAGAATTTTTCAAATTTTGATTAAAAATTTGGGTGCGTTTTTGGCCTGAATTTTTTTTTAAAATTTGATCAAAATTTGGATGCGTTCTTCAAAATAAGTCAAATTTTGATTAGAAGATGTAAAAAAATAGAATAAAAATATGGGCGGGATTGGTGAAAAATCTGGGGGGATATCGAATATGTCTCCGCGATCGCGATGGTTGCTGTCATTCCCATACTTTACACGTCGACGTGAGACGTGACACAGACGGATACCGCATTACCGCCGCAATTCAAGTTCTGATCTTCTCAAGTATCTTCAAGGCAGTCAAATTGTGAAAGTGAGGCCATCCGTTGAGAGTTCTCAGCATTCGGAATGCCTGTCCTATCTCTCGTAGCAGCTTATTCGGATTCTTCCGGAGAGGATTCCGATGGTGAAACAGGCTTGCGCCATGTCCACCTGCATGGCGCTGACGGGGAGGGCTCCGATCGTCCGAGCGATAGCGATATCGACGACTCTCTTCGTCGCCCGAGGTCTCGGCTAGAGCTAGCTTACGCCAGGAACAAGTCGTTGCCTCTGGTTAACGCTTTCGACAAGTTCAAAAGAAAGCGTTCCGAGGACTCCACCAGTGGCCCCGCTTTGGCAGCTCATGAGAGAGAGCGTGTTATTCGAACGAAACCGCCTAGTGGACAGCGTCGTGTAGTTAGCGGAATCCGCATCACCAAGGAGCCCAAGATCAAGCCAAGTCAACGCATCAAAGAATTCCCGAATCAGTATTTGCGTGTCTCCGCCGGACTTCTTTTTTGTGGGGATGCTGGGTTGTGCCCTTTGCTGGAGGTTTATGGGGGAGAGATGCGCAAATATGCCGTTCAGGAATTGGTAGGAGCATTCATATATTTGGAGAATCGTCTAACTGGCAACTGTGACCGTTCCTACTATGACTGCGGTCAAGGATATGAACTTTGCAGGGTGATTCAACTGTTTGACCCCTCGTATGTGGCAAGTCACCCAAGCTTCGACAGTAGCTCGGTTCAGCAGTTGTCCGTGATCACGCCCCTGGCCGGAGGCAACTACGGGAAGCTCATTCGTGAGCTTGAGGGCGAGCTGCCAACATGCAAGGTTGCAGTTACCGGCTTTCAGCGTGACCACTCCGATGTCTCTGCTTTTACTTCGGCGGTATTGGCTTGGTGGGCACAGAATGCAAAGGAGCTTCCTAAATGGAGCAGTGCAGCTAGGATTTGCTTTTCTTTCTCACCGAACTTCTGTGCGTGTGAGCGTGTATTTTCTTTGCCGAAGGAGATGTTTGGTGAAGATCAGGACAATTGCCTTGGTGACTATCTACAGGCAGCTTTGATGCTTAGGTACAACAAGCGGTTGTAATATGATTATTCAGTGATTACTTCACTCGTAATAATGATAATCCATCTACTTCGACTGAATATCTTATTTACTCGTTCTTGATAATAGGATTTGTGATAGGCATCACATATTCACATTCCAAGGTTGCCTTGTTTCCCGTTGCCCTTGTTGGCAACGACAAGCAAGGTAGCCCCTCCAAACCTCAATTGTGATGCCTAAGCAAAACCTATTGCGTGTCGTAGTCTCATAACCGGTTTAATTAGTCTTGAAACCTGTTATCGATCATATTTCATATAGGTTTTACAGGTCTGAAGGTTGCCAATAGGTTGCCAAGCTGAACAGCAAATTAGTATGAAATAGGTTCTTAGGCCAATTTGGGTGATTGTAAAAGAAATAGGGGCCTAGGGCAAGCGTCTCCGCGTCTCAGCGAACCGGTTTGGGCGTGTATGGGGCCCGCGAGATCGGCTAATTATTGAAAAAGTTTTAGGGAAAATTTAGGGGCCTTTTCAAAAAGGGAGGGAAAATTTAGGTGACTTTAGGAAAATTTTCAAAAAAAAATGGGTCAATTTTTAAAAAATGTGGGCCAGAGCCAATAAATAAACCCTAAGCTAGATATACCCGGAACGGTCTCGGACGGTTTCGGAGTCTAGCCTACCTGTGACAGACAGACACAACGTGTGTCACAGCACGAACCTATAGATCCGTCAGTAGTCCAGTGTTGGCCTAGGAGTCTGTCATAGGGGCCTGCACCGGGACTCCCGGTTAAGGCTACCTACGTACAGAATGCAGCACACCACCCCACGTTTTTATCATTCTGCAGCACACTGTTGCAGGCGTACCACAGACGTACCACAAACGTACCACAAGAGGCAATGTGCTGCAGACACGTTGCAGTACATCCTGCAGCATGTTGATGCCGCGATTGATAATCACCACTGAAAAGGGCACATGCTAGCTTAATCACTCGGATCGGATATCCGAATCGTCCGCTATCTGTCAAGGATATGACCGATGACACATGTGTCATACCTGTCATACCGGTCATACATGTCATACATGTCATGTTATATGTCATAATGACATACAGTCGTCGAGTATTGTCAGTACGGTCGACTATGACATGTACAGTCATAATGTATGCCATCCACTTAAGGTGAGTGACATCTATCATCGAGAGGCCAGGTATTGGCATCGAGATGGCGAAGCAAGACAAGTCTTGAAGAACCGAAGTGTTCTGAGAAGACGCGTCTTCGCTTCAAGCATGAAATGAACAGCATGCGAGCATCAATGGCTATATCGACCAGCCGATGCGGGTAGTTCACCCAATGCCCTCGGGTTCACAACCCGATGGTGGTAACGCGTATGACGCGTGAGGGCATTGAGGTAATATGAGGAGCATTGGGCTCAAGCAAGCACTTCTGGTCTACCAGTTTGCTGCACTCATACCCCACCAAATACTTGCGCGTGCTTGCTATTGTTCAATAGCAGCCGCGTCTCATATCAGTCCGCATAGGACCGTGACATTGGTATCTCTTCGTGCAGGCGAAGGACGAGAACACAAGTGTGTGCAGCAGACAGACTTGATATATATTGTATATAGATCTGTATACGGTGCGACAGAGCTCGCGCATACATATATTTCGAATATCGTCACGCATACGACAGCATTCGCTGCAACATCGTCAGCGAACGGCGGAGTGTGCAACAATAACATCAGCGCGATCATCAGCGCGATTCGCAACTAACAGCATATCGTCAGTAAATAAATTGCGACAAGGTGTGCGCACGAGTCTATGATTCGTACATGTATGCTGTCAAATATCGCAGGTTGGTACGGTATGCGAGAATCAAGCGCACGAACGAAAAATGATCGTCAGTACATATGATTCGTATCAAGTGCGACAGGGACGCGCACAATTTCGTTATCAGCGCATTCGCAATCATACTATGCGGCAAATATCGGCGACAGCGACATATACATTCATACTGTGCGAAAAGGATGTGCTACAGCGATGTTTGCAAATGTTCTGCACTAATCGTTCAGTGCGACGCACACGTGTGATAATTTTAGCTTGTGCAGGGGACGCATCGATTTGTGGTGCATCAGTATGCAGCGCGACATACATGTTTATCACGCGCAGTCATATTGTGCAATCTCGATGATCATACAATTTTGCACCAGATGGACATACAATACTTAGCAGTGGACGCATGATGCTGCGCAGTGGACGCATGATGCTGCGCAAAGGGACGCATGATGCTGCATAATCAACAATACATACATGCTGCAGAAATATTGTGTGCTATACCATCATCATCACACACACATGTTGTACATAAGTATATACCATGTTGTCATCATTATAACAACATGCTGTGATTGATAGTGTGATAACTTTTGTCACTATCCCACTTATCACACTTATCCCACTTATCACTATCACATACTGCAACTCACTATCACATACTGCAACTTGCTACATAAACTGTAACTTGTTCACCCAATTACACTGTGATAATAATTAACCTGGTCATATAAATCTAGCATACATGCACATATGCATACCAGCCTGATCACGATAACGGTTGGCATACACATGCATATACCATCAGTGTAACATAGATGTATTTGCAGAGGATTAAAAAGTAAGGGCTTATCTGTAAACCATCATGTAGTTCTGTTGATCGATTTGATGGCGATCTGTCCGCGCCTAACCGACCATGGGCTTGTACCCCATGGAACCGGGGGTTTATCCAGCAATACACCTATATCACACTGCAACATGCATATCACATATACATGCTAGATCTTGCAAGTAGGCTATATTGCAAACCCAATTGGTGTAAGGTGCCAGTCTTGGTCATTAAGACAGGAATTAGCTCAGTTATCCCTGACGGAGGATTTGGGATGGGATAACTGTTCTCCTGTTGATCAAGATGGAATACACACCGGAGCCACTTGTGAAAATATACCATTCAACTCATCATCCATCATGATGAGAAGTGCAGGATTACAACAGTATAATAAGTATATTATATTGATATGCATCATACTTGCTATATGCTGTCCATTGGTATACAGATTAACTTGTATGATTAATCACTATCAATTTGCTTAAGTGTACTAAATCAGTAAGTACCTATACAATGCATAAGTCACTGACATTACTATGTATGCTGACATTACACTGAGTCACTAAGTGTAAATGATCAAGTATTATATCAACATCACATGTATGATACATAGATACCATCCAACAAACACATGTGCGTGTTGGATGTCAGTGATGGCGATAGATAAGGGAACAGGATAAATCCACATGCTGAAGGGCTGGATGGAGAATATCTCCAGACCCGAAGGCAGTATACAGTGTTCACAAAACAGCTGGTAACTGTTGAACACTGTCCATGCCCCTTTCACTCTATCGCTGGAGCAACACCATCGAGTACTATGCATCTGACAGTTGATCCAGATACCTGATCACTTCAAAGCATATTTCAGTAATCACACAGATCAGAACTCATCTTGACAATGATGTAGCTGATATAGGTATTTAAACAGACATCGCTCTAATTGTTCAAGCACTGTTCTGATTTGCTTAGAAACTGAAGATATCATTTTGATGCTCTTCCAGTGCACCGCCATATGCCTAAGCAAATGATAATTACCTGATTACTATGAGCATTTGCTCAAGTTACTTAGTATCTGGATGGCACCACCATCCAGAGTATTGTCATAGATCCGAAGAGATAAAGAAGACCTCCAGCAGACCCATTCGTGGGTAGGCAACGTGATCAACAGTCAAGGACAGGCGACCGAACCGAGGAGTTAGTCTCGCCTTAAGCTACTGGTTAAGGTTATCTAAGGAATTGACAGTCCTGAGTAAGTAATAAATCAACTGACAAGTTATCATTTAAGTGACTGTAAGTCACTATTGATAAATCTACATATAAGTATTAAAGTTTGGTATGTTTATCATGGGTTTCAATCAGTAAAACCCCATATGATGGCCATGTACATATCTTCACGTAACACCATGAAAAAATATCAATTTCAATTTCATGGGTGCGAGTGAGATATATTACAGAGTTGTGACAGATGTGTACATTATGGTATACACTGAGGCTTACATATACAATATGCATATATAATATGTTGTATATGTGTAAGCCAAAAAGTGACAAAATAGATGAAAATCTCACACGTTAGATTTCAAAATGAAAATTTGAGTCCAAATTTTTTCGCGGATCCAAGTTTTCACCTATTAAGGTATATGGGGAAAATACCTGAGCACTTCACACCTCGTGTAACACCCTAAAAATATGTGCAAAAACTTAGGGGTGTAACAACACCTCATTTCCAGAAAGAGCTTCACATTCTCGTAGTGCTCCTCCACTGTGCGTGAGAACACAATGGCGTCGTCGACGAAGATTCTCACGAACGGCAGGTGTCCCAGTGCCCGCTGTGTGCCCGGAGGCACAGCGTGAGCCGATATGCCTATGCATCTGTATGTGTGTCATCGGGAGTAATCTGGGATTGACACGATGACAGTGAAATTGGGCTTGAAATCACGATGAGAATGAGTACCAGATGTCCGGGGTATGACAGTATGACAGTATGACACTATAGTAGTATGACAGTACTGTGGGGTGGTCATCGTGGCACTTAGTCAGACCCTCGAGGAATGGCCAGATTCGCATCGGGATCGGAAAGACAATGAAATCGAATATCAGATGTCGGGGGCATGACAGTATGACAGTATGACAGTACAGTAGTATGACAGTACTGTATCAGTCATCGTGTCAGTCCGTCGACGTAACATCTGAATCGAGAATGACGAATCGGAATTAGAAATGAGATCGGATCGGGAATTGAACGTTGAGCCGTAGTGTGACATCGGCTGCCGGGTGGTTGACCCTGCAACCTGAGTGACGAGTGAATAAGTAGAGCACTTGAGAAGTGTTTGGCCTTCAGAACTCGGAACCGAACTATCGTTTGTACCTCAATCTGGCCCTGATCCAGTATATTATAAAATCCGAATTGTGTACCTTTGCACGTTCAATCAAAAACATTATTCCGAGCATCTGTCGTACTGTCCACGGGCACATTTGGTATCAGTTGCGTTACCGTTGATGCTCACGATGTCGTGAGCAAGGTGCACCCCGTCCCAGAACTCGCGGACCGTGCGAGTCTGTCTGTCCTGACTTTGACGCACGCGACGCAGGAACGGACCGATCGACGCCATTTCCCCCTTGTCGGGCATCACCAGCTGCGCCAAGGGGACCACTGTGACGTCCAGGGTGAGGTTCTTACCTTCCCGAGCCTCCGTCAACACCGAAGAAAGCTCGCGGTACTCGGAGCTGAGTTTGCCGAAGCAGTGTCTGGCCACTTCCGACAGCAGGGAGTGGTCCGACAACACCCTCTCCTCACCCCCGCTCTCTAGTGGTCCCAGACGCGCCATCTCCATGGCGTAGCGCACCGGCTCCAGTTCCCGAACCTCCCTGACCTGCCGAACAAATCGGAGGAGCCGACCAAAGACGTGGGACGACCCCTCCAGGGAGCGTCATAGTCTGGCAGAAGGAACATCGCCGAGGTGTTTTCTGGATCGGCGCGCCACTCAGCAAGGAAATGCCGAAGAATTCTTTCTATCAAGTCCGAATCCTTCGTGTAAGGGGGGTTACACCAAACGTGTTTCCCGCGCCACTTTTCCTTCAAGCAGTCGGTCCAGTAGGTGTCAACCTGCCGGTTGACGCCCATGGAGTCGCAACACGCGTCAACGTCAAACATCTCCGCGGTACCCGGGGCTCCTTCTGCCAGGCCTCCTTCAGCTCCTGCAGGTCCTGACTGTTCCGGCTCCAGGTGGACTCCGGGGACGACGACGCATCCCCTGAGGAAGCTGGACCGGGGCGCGGAGCCGAGGAACGACGATCGCTCTTAATTGGAAGATGCGCTCTAAATTGGAAGATTTTTTGAAGGTCATTGTTTTGATGTTTTTTACATTATTTTAAACATATCATGCCCAAAAAATAGGGTGGTTATAATTTTGGAAGTTTTTCTCATCGTATGAGGCGGGGTTTTCAGAATTCTTACGCGTGACTCTTAGGCATATTGAGGAGTGTTCCAAAAATCCACATATGGTATTAGATCGAGATTAAAGGTTATAAAATGGAAGTAAAAAGGGAAAAATATGTACCTGTTTATCGTATGTTTGATATTTTCATCGATTTCAGCACAATTTTGCCAAAACCCCCCTCAAACCCTATGCTTTATCACACGCGTATTCACAAAGGGCGGGTAACATATGTAAAGGTTCTTGCTAATGGACCCGTCACGTGCTATGTTATAATGTAGTTTGCCATAAAACATATTTGAACAAATAAACTATCAAGCACTTGCATCTCCGTGCAGATTTCTGGAGCAAATGGCCCTCTAGCGGGGGAAACCCTAAGTGGTAACACCAATTTAGGGTGTAAGCACAACCACACGTGTACATGCATGCACATACGAACTCTTGACTGCACTTATTTACTCTTCAGAGTTCTCCAGCAGTGCTTTTAAAAGCTCAGCTTTCTCCTCACAACCTGGAATTCCGCCTTGAACACCAGATTTTGCGGTCTCATCCCAGCATGTCAACACCTCGTTCACGTCAAATGTAGACTTCATGCGAAGGGTGCGGGCACCCCGTACGAAAGCTCCAGCCTCACAGAGTTGTTCTACCGTCTCGAACGTTCTCCGTGACTGTGCTGGCAACCAGAACTGCCAGGTTATCTCCTTCCGTGAGGCATGCTGCCCCACCACCTCCACGAAATGGAGTGGGAGTGACTTACCGCCGTCCGGGAGCATAACGTTGAACCAACACTTGTCGCTGGCTTCCCCGCCTGCAACGGTCACGGCATAGCTGCCCACAGTCATGTCCTCGAACCGGTAGTCGGCTGCCAAGTGTTCCTTCTGCGATGCCAAACGCATCCCACGGTCATATAGACTCTCGTCAACACCGGAGGAGTGCTCATCGTCGCCATCATCCGTGCCCTCACTGCTGCTGGGCTGTTTCTGCTGTTTTGGCTGCTTTCCAGGCTTCTTCTTGCGCGCTGCAACCTGCCGACTCCGACTGCGAGTGGCAAGATCCATCTCCATATCAGTATCATCGCTGTCGCCTTCGGAGGCGGGTGAAGTTCTGCGCGCCCTGTTTTGCCTTTGTGCGCCTGAAAACCTCTTGCGAGCAGCAGGTGGATCTCCTCTCCGACTCCTCTTTCCATTTGCTTCACGCACACCTGCCTCTGCACGAACTGCGGGAGCTTCTTCACCAGCTTCTTCTGCCTCTGCACGAACTGCGGGAGCTTCTTCACCAGCATCTTCTGCCTTCAAAAGCTGGATCAGGCGTTCCAACTTCTTGGTCTTGGTCGTAAGACCCCGCAGTTCAGCATTCCGCTCAGATAACACTCGGTGTAAGTGTTTATCCTCGTACCTGCGTAAGCGAACCCTAGTTTGAAACTTCTCTATACACTTCGTATTATCTTCGCATATCTGTTTCGCACTATCACGGGTTAGTCGGGTACATACGTAAGGAAACCCTATCCAATTCAAGCGACACACGGCCGTACGGGGCACCCGGCGATGAACCAACGACATTCCGGTCACTCATGATCATTTTGGAAGCATTTCATAAGCATATAACAAACTATAACTCAAACCACTCCGACCTTGCTATCTGTTTCGCACTATCACGGGTTAGTCGGGTACATACGTAAGGAAACCCTATCCAATTCAAGCGACACACGGCCGTACGGGGCACCCGGCGATGAACCAACGACATTCCGGTCACTCATGATCATTTTGGAAGCATTTCATAAGCATACAACAAACTATAACTCAAACCACTCCGAACTTGCTATCTGTTTCGCACTATCACGGGTTAGTCGGGGACATACGTAAGGAAACCCTATCCAATTCAAGCGACACACGGCCGTACGGGGCACCCGGCGATGAACCAACGACATTCCGGTCACTCATGATCATTTTGGAAGCATTTCAAACCAAAAACAAAAAAAATAAAAAATTGGAAGGAGTGGCGTCTTCCAATTTCGAGCGCTCGTCGTTGAGGGTGCTCGACTGGGCTTCCGAGTGCGAGGCGCCGGGCGACCGGGGCCGCTCGGCTTAGGCGCCTGAGTCCTGGACCTTGGAAGTTCCGCGGGATGCTCCTCCTCCGATGAGGACGAGAGAGGAGCAAACCGGTTTGACCAGTTCCCACCGGGAGCTGCGGAACTCGGAGGTGCTGTGCCTGACTTCCTAAGACCCCTGTGAGACTTCCGGGTGCGGCCGCTCATTCTGACGGCCGCGACGACTGCCCTCCTTACCTCC
>LGRX02017596.1:0-20197 GCA_001247695.2 Cymbomonas tetramitiformis
GCCCCATGACCGTGTCACCGCCTGCTGCAGGGCCCCATGACCGTGTCACCGCCTGCTGCAGGGCCCCATGACCACGTCACCGCCTGTTGCAGGGTATTGGAATCTGCAAGTGCTGCTGATCAGTTTGGTGTAAAGCATGACTATCTAGACCTTGTACAGTAGTCAGGATGCTCAAACCCTGAAGAAACCCAAAAGAAACACTGTGGAACCCTTAGATCTAGATCTGTAGATCTGCTGAACTAATCGTGGCCGTCAGATCACTGATGACCATCGGGAAGTGCGTAATGACTTCATCTGTAGTAGTCAGGAGTGTCACTGCGGTCGGTATGAACACGACAGTGACACGTAGGAGTCTGTTTCGTGAACTTTCACATAAGATCGCCTAATCGCCCAATCAGTAATGATGGCGCGCAAATGTTTGTGTCGTTTCGAGCTACGAACTGATATATCTTTTGATAATGAAAGTTTACGCTTGCTTTTGTGTAACCGAAACTCTCGAAATCCTACAGGTTTTGGGCCCACTTACTACACAGTAAGTGTTAACCTACGGTTGTATCACGCAATTTTTTTGCTGCGCGTTTTTCGGAAATGAGTATGGGACAAGACAAGGCCAAGCTTGCGGGGCGGACCCCACCAGGACTGGGTGTGGAATCTACTTACGGCGATATCTCGGAAGTGATGTCGGAAGGTGGAACTTCAGTTGGGGAGGACTCTGCGGCGTTGACAGCTCTTATCGATGAGCGACAACAACAGCTCTCTTTGCAGCAAGACGCGCGTATAAATGAGCTTATGAAGATGGTTCAGGTCCTGGCACAGACAGTGCCCCAGTTGGCTGCGAATCAAAATGTGGGGACAGGAGAAGCTGTTGCGTCTCCTGAGGCCGCGAAATCCGGTATGTCTAGTTCCGGTATGCACTCTCGCGTTGCGGGTGGTACTGCGGGCGTACCTTTGCCTCCTCTGGCGGAAATGTTGAAGGGTTTCAAGTCTGACCAACTTTATTCTGGTCAGGACGCAGAAAATGACAGCAAGTGGCTGGAATTCCGCGGTAAAATTGTGCCATGTTTGCGTCACCGGGCGCTGGCGTTGCTCTTATCTGACGCGCGCGACTTGGAGGACGTCAAGAACGACGAGCACTTCTCTGTGGCAGCGAATCAGTTGTTTCACGACTTTCTGTCGGCCGTGACTTCCAAGACGGCAAATGCGGTTGTGCAGACGTACAGTGAGGAGGCGAATGGTATATTGGCCTGGCGGCAGTTAAAATGCGTCGGAGCACGGGCCCTGCGTACTTTGTGAGGCAGGTCCAGGCTCTGCTTGATGACACGAAGAAGTTTGCGTCGCTTGCTAACCCACTGCCGTTCTTTCTGAGTGCGCGGCAACTTCTCGACAGGGTGAAGGAATATGCGTGCACGAGCGAATTCCTACCGACCGGTGAGAAATTTCATGTTGCCAGCCTGGAGGCGGTCTTTGTGGCTATGGTGCTGAAATTCTTGAACCCGGCGTATGTCTTGGTGCGTTCTATGTACTCCAAGAACAAGATACCGTCGTTCCAGGAGCTGAGTGACGCGGTGTGTGACCACTTCGACAACGTTATAGCTACTTCAGCGGCAGCTACGGAGACGGGTGCTGGAATCGTGGAGGACAGGCGCAAGCAAGAGGAGCAGAAACGTACTGTGATGCTCAAGAAGGTTCCGTGCCCCATATGTCATATGACTGGGCACTCGTCCAAGGAGTGCTTTGTGACTAACGAGGGCAAGCGGGAGGAGTTCCTCAAGAAGAATCCCAAGAGGAGGGACGCGATAATGAAGAGGGTCCAGGACTACCAGAAGCATGGGAAGCTACCCAATCGTGCGGCTGCTGTCACTGAAGCTCAGCAGGACCCTGGTGTGGATGCTTCTGGGGAGGCTCTGTATGCAATCTGTGAGCTGGACAGTGTGGTTACCTGTTTCTCTGAGGACATGCCCCAGTTTATCTCTGGTTACATTGGGGAAGACTATACTGGTGTCTCCCTGTACAACTACTATGCAGTTCTGGGTGGACTTACACCTTCTGAGAATTCTTTCCCAGTTGGAGGTGAGGGCCAATCTGTGAGTGGTGTCTGTCGGTGGAGGTCTGATGCTTCTGTGAGAGGGCACTCTGCATTGAAGAAGCATGGTAAGAAGTCACACCCTTATGTGCCCAACAAGCATCGGTTCTTGTTGAACAAGCACAAGTACTTTCCGGTGGCTCCAGTGTACGACTCGTTTGTGTACATTGACACTCTGTGCACGGCCCTCCCTGGGAGGAAGCTTGAGCCTACCCAAGCCCTGTGGGAAGCAGGAAGGGAGCAGCATCTTGGGACTGGATATCAGATATCCCCCAGGCAGCCATGGTACACAACGGATGTCCAAGGTGTGCATAGTATGTTCATGGGTGGCTCTGTGGAAGTGTCGGGCAGGGCATTGGAGGTGCTGGAAGATCCTCACTTTCCTGCTGTTGGCAGAGTGGTGTGCCAAGTGAAGATGGAGTGTGCCAAGCACCTTGTGGCGGAGCAGCACGGTCTACTGCAGCGTCTGATTGAGAAGGAGCCGGTCATGGTGCGAGGGTCCTTTGAGAAGTTGCAGTCATGGGTGACTTTGCTCAGCATGGTCACTCGGGACACGGTGCAGGCGGTTGAGGACTTCTGGGCCTTGCTGGGATATGGTTATGATGATGATTGGGACTTTGACTCCTCGTCTGGTGGCAGTGACGGTTCAGATCACAGTGGCTATGACTCTGAAGGCTCTTCTCATCGTGGTGATGACTCTTCGGATCCAGAAGATCATACCTCTGGAACCACACCAGATGCCTATGTGGTGCGTGGTGTTGAGCAGGTTGCCTCTCAACATGCCTTCTCTTCTCACCCATTGCCTGAGTATGTGCATGCACTGGGTGGCTCTGATGTCAGTTTCACAACACCTGCAAGGGTTGCTGCTGGCCATCATGCCTGGGCCTGTCGCACACTATCTAGACTCGGATGTGTGCCTGGTCTCAGTGATTCCTCTGACTCGGATGATGAAGATTATGCTTCAGATACTGTGCCAGCTCTGGAGGATGCCTCTGACTCGGACGAGGAGGATGATGAGCACTCATGGCAGCCCTTTGAAGAAGTGGGTGTCCCCTCTGATGGTTGGGCATCTGGGCTGTTTTATCGTCAATATGGTGGTTACTCTGGTAACTCCATCGATGCTCTGGATGCAGCTTCTGACATTGACGTGGATTATGATGGCTATGCTTCAGAGGATATGCCTGATCTGGTGGACGCTTCGGACTCGGATGAGGAGGACGAGGTGTGCATGTTGCAGCCCCTTGAAGGAGTGGGTGGCATCCCCTCTGATGATTGGGCATCTGGGCTATTCTCTCTGCGTTGTGAGCAACACCTCTACCCCGAGAGCGCTGACCCTGGTACTGGTGCTGATTGGTATGATGATGCGCCTGATCTGGAGGGTGGCAGTGGCTCTGATGATGACGAGTCAGGTGACTTACCAGGGGGGCATCCTATGTGCACCCCACTTGCCCTGTGTGTTGCATCTGCGCACAGCAGGACTGACACATTCACCGGCGACCTGCCATTGGCTGCAGGCGGTGGTCAAGTGGCCATGTTGGACAGTGGTGCCTCCAAGCACATATTCAACTCGATGGCTAGCTTTGGGAGTGACTTTGATGCCACTTCTCGTTCCACCTTCAGTGTGGTGCAGGCGGGTACTGTCTCATCGGAGGGCAGTGGTACGGTGACATTTGCCAAGCTGGATGTGCTTACTGGGCGCGCTGTTGGGCTGCAGTTCACTGGTGCACACTGTATCCCTGGGCAGCCTTTCAATTTGGTGTCAGTGGTGGCACTTGAGGATGCTGGTTTCAGTGTTGACTTTGGGGCCAGGCGGATATCCAGTGAGGGGATGACATTCTCATTCTCCAGGGTTGGCAACCAGTACATCATATATGAGGATCGGGTGACTGGCGCTCTGGATGCATATGTAGCCTGTGCAGCATACCACGATGACTCTGACCGAGACAAGTCGGACTGGAAGTTTGAGGGGGCTGCAAAGCACATCGAGGAGCATGGGCCGTTCTCTCTGGAACTCTTTGCCTCCGATGACAACCACATCTTGGGCAGCTATTGCACCGCTGGTCGCTCTTGCTTTGACAGGGACTGGGCAGGTGAGGCGTGCTATGGCAACCCTCCCTATCAGCATGATATCATCCTGAAGTGCCTGCAGAAGGCACTCAGGGATTTTGATAGGGCACCTCAGTCCACCAGGTTTCTTTTGGTGTTACCCAAGTGGGAGACTGCAAGCTGGTGGCAGCTTACGTCGCAGTTTGCCATTGTTCATGAGTATCCTGCTGGGGAAACTATATTCTCGGCTCCACTGGATGCATGTTACAACGTGGAGCACCTCGAGATGTGTGGAGAAGACAGGGTGTGGGTCAGAGAGACCAAGTGGCCAGTGGTGGTACTGTACAAGGATGGGCATACAGCTATGAAGATTGACGCCAAGATGCTTGCACATCTTCGTCTTGGACATGTTGGCGACATCACCATGCAGGACATGCTGGACGAGGGGGTCCCCATGGGCATCACGGCTGCGCAGTATGCCAAGAGCCTGGTGCTGCGCTGCTCGGAGAGGTGTGTCTCCTGCAGACTGACCAAGGCCATCAGACCTTCTATGAAGCCTACGGGCAGGGAGAGGGCTGCGGAGATTGGGTTGTTGGTATGGTCTGACACCTGTGGGCCTTTCAGGCACAGTGCTGGTGGGTACAGGTGGTTTGTTCTCTTCTTGGATGATTGCACATCCTGGTTGTGTGTGTACTTCCTGAAGAGGAAGTCCGACTACCTGGGGGCGCTGGAGGAATTCCTGGTCGAGGTCAAGAAGCACAGGAGCCGCATGGGCCTGGAGGAGAAGTACCACATGGTCCTGCACACTGACGGCGACTCGACTATGATTGCTGGGCAGACGCAGCAATACTGCAAGGAGAGAGGCATTGAGCAGCGGCATGGGTCACCATACCTCCACGAGAACCAGTCTCGGGTTGAGAGGTCCCACAGGACGGTGCAAGCGATGGCTCGGGCAATGCTGGTGACCTCTGGCTTTGGTGTGGAGGTATGGCCGCTGTCTGTTCGGCACACCGTGTACACCTTGAACAGGACCTTCCAGCGACCTCTGCACAAGCAGTCCCCCTACTTCATACTGTATGGGAAACACTATGACCTCTCCCTTCTTCGGGTATTTGGCTGTCTGGCGTATGCCTTTGTGGACCCGGACAGCAGGGAGCATAAGCTCAGTGACCGAGCGAAGCAGCTCAGGTACGTTGGTCACTCTGAGGTCTCCTCGGCCTACTTACTGTATGATCCCGAGTCCGGCAAGATCGTCAAGTCTGGTATGGTGAGGTTCCATGAGGCTATCGACAAGCTGGGCAAGGTGGTCACCACGTGGGACCCTTCAGCAGTGGCCCCACTGAGTACCAACTTCATGGTGACGGTGCTGGATGCGGAGTATCATGAAGCCCTTCCCAGTGGTTTGGGAGATGATATTCTTGGCATTGGTGCCTATTTGCCTGATGAGAGCGACGAGATCTTGGCGGTGCTGAAGGTGCAGGCTGGGGATATGGTATGCTGGGTGAGCCTCAGAGACTATCTAGATGGCCAGCCCAAGCATATGAGTGCTGTGCGCTCGGCTATGCAACATGGTGACCTCAATGTCGACTACCCCCTGTTCACTGAAGTCATGGCGGATGCTGGGAAAGAGAAGCTGGAGGCTGGGATCATATGCGCACGGGCTGTGGGACCCAGCTCATTCCCATACTGTGTGATGCTGCTCACAAACTTCACGCACATCGATCTGCCATTGGGTAAGGTACATTTCCCTCCTGAGCACACATGCTTGGCAGCAGCTGTGAAGGCGTGTGCTGGAGGATCAGTGGATGTGCTGCCACCAGGGGTGACTGAGCCGAAGGGGGTCAAGCAAGCTATGTGGGCGCCAGATGCTAATGAGTGGATGGAGGCTATCCAGACAGAGCTGGAGGCCCTGGTTACGGTCAAGCGGGCTCTCGAGATGATGGACAAGGAGGATGTGCCCCCTGGGGTTCACCTGTTGGACATGGCTCTGGTGTTGAAGGTCAAGCTGGACAAGCATAGGCAGTTGCAGAAGCGCAAAGCGAGGATATGTGTGAGGGGCAACAAGCAGGAGTATGGTGTCGACTATTTCGACACCTTTGCCCCGTGTACTCAGTTGTCTTCGGTGAGACTGGTTATCATTCTGGCGCTGAACCTTTCCCTGCAGGTGTATCACATGGATGTGGAGACAGCCTTCCTGAACTCGACCCTCGAGGAGGATCTGTATGTCCAGCTCCCTAGGGGGCTGGAGTATCAGGGGAGGACGTGTGCCAAGCTCCTCAAGGCAGTGTATGGCTTGAAGCAAGCGGGCAAAGAGTGGTTTGAGACCAGCGATGCTTTCATCATGGCCTACGACGAGAGGATGAGGCGCAGTGATGTTGAACCCTGTCTGTATTTCATCAGGGACTCTGACATCACAGTCATTATTCTGGCATATGTTGATGACTACATTGTGGCCACTGACAGTAGCACGTGGTATGACAGCTTCGTGGCAGCCTTCAACTCCCAGTATGCCTGCAAGGACTTGGGTGTTCTGGACCTTGTGATGGGTATTGGTGTGCGCTGGGGCCCTGGGGTGGCATATCTATCCCAATCTGGGTACATATCCCAGATGATTGACACCTATGGACTCAAGGATGCCAAGCCTGCTAGTCTGCCCATGTCCCCAGGATGCTCTCTTACCCCATCTGATGGCAAGGATACCACCATCCCATTCAGGGGGCTGCTTGGGCAACTGCAGTGGATTGCAAGGTGCTCACGCCCTGACATCATGGCTGCTGTATCTGCACTATCCCGGTTCTGTGCGTCCTATGGCCCAGAGCACTTTGTGGCACTGAAGCAGGTTGTCAGATACCTCAAGGGCACTATGGGCTACGAGCTGGTGCTACGAGCAACCTCTTCTGTGCCAAGGGGGCTGGGTCTGGCATGTGGAGCACTACCGATGTGCATATACACTGATGCTGACTATGCTGGCTGCAAGACAACGAGAAAGTCCACATCTGGCATTGCTGTCTACCTGTGTGGGAGCTTGCTCATCTTCTCCTCGATCATGCAGAGATGTGTATCGCTGTCGACTACCGAGGCTGAGATCATTGCCATGTCTGAAGGGGCTCGGGAGATCAAGTACATCATGAACGTGCTGAACGACTTGGTGGACATCCGCAACCCGGTGCCTATGTACTGTGACAATCAAGGGGCCATTCATTTGGCCTCCGATTATGTCAACAACAACAGATCCAAGCACATTGAGGTCAGGAATATGTACATCCGAGAATTGGTGAAATCCGACACAGCGGAAGCCTTGTATGTCTGCTCAGCGGACAACACCTCGGACATCTTCACCAAACCTCTTCCCCTACCACTATTCCTTAAACACAGGGAAAGCCTGGGCATCATGAAGTTGCAGGACACCACCTCTGAAGACTGAAGACTGAAGGGGGCACCATCCCATACTCTGGAGCTGGAGGGGCACCATCCCAAGAACTGGATATTGCTGACTGAAGGGGCACCATTCCCAAGAACTGGATATTGCTGACTGAAGGGGCACCATTCCCAAGAACTGGCAGTAGGACAACTAGACAGTCACCCTTTAGAAGGGGTATTGGAATCTGCAAGTGCTGCTGATCAGTTTGGTGTAAAGCATGACTATCTAGACCTTGTACAGTAGTCAGGATGCTCAAACCCTGAAGAAACCCTAAAGAAACCCTGTGGAACCCTTAGATCTAGATCTGTAGATCTGCTGAACTAATCGTGGCCGTCAGATCACTGATGACCATCGGGAAGTGCGTAATGACTTCATCTGTAGTAGTCAGGAGTGTCACTGCGGTCGGTATGAACACGACAGTGACACGTAGGAGTCTGTTTCGTGAACTTTCACATAAGATCGCCTAATCGCCCAATCAGAAATGATGGCGCGCAAATGTTCGTGTCGTTTCGAGCTACGAACTGATATATCTTTTGATAATGAAAGTTTACGCTTGCTTTTGTGTAACCGAAACTCTCGAAATCCTACACAGGGCCCCATGACCGTGTCACCGCCTGCTGCAGGGCCCCATGACCGTGTCACCACCTGCTGCAGCAGGGGTGTTGTAGCTCCGCACTGACCCAAGAGGGGTCGACTTGTGCACGGACACGCCATCACGTAACTGCACGTGCGTGGGGGAGAAGTTAGTGGGCAAGCAGCGAGGGCCGCACCTGTCGCGAATCTCCAAGCGCGGTGCCGATGTGTAGCCGTAGATGGAAGCACACATCGTAGAGTGCGCACACGGCGAGGACGGTCAAGCCCTGCGCGCGCCCCCCTGTGCTGTCAGCGCGAGGTGTCGTGAATCGCCACCGAACAGGTGGCGTTTGTGGCACAGACATTGTTCAGAAGCGTGCTTCTCATCTGCCGAGGAATGGGCGGCGCGCTCTTCCAAAGTCGGTGCCTGGCCTGGTGGGAACGGAAGTGCGGGCGAGCAGTCGTTGGAGAAGGGAAGCTGTTGAAGCCGCTGCGGCGTGAGCAGGACCATATCGGATCCCTCGAGCTTCAAACGATTGGGGTCAGCGCCACCGAAGCAAACACGGAGGAGACCATGCGTTGTTTACAATGTCATATCAGCGATGGGCCATGGTCATGTTTGATTGGAGCGGTATCAGCATTGCCGCGGGCTGCGCATCCTGCATCACCGGGAGGCTTTATGCCACCACGGGGGCGGGGTC
The DNA here is from genome assembly GCA_001247695.2 of Cymbomonas tetramitiformis. Lineage (NCBI taxonomy): Eukaryota > Viridiplantae > Chlorophyta > Pyramimonadophyceae > Pyramimonadales > Pyramimonadaceae > Cymbomonas > Cymbomonas tetramitiformis. The sequence goes on from LGRX02017596.1 coordinate 8,825, forward strand.
TCACACCTGCTCCTTACAGAGCATGGCTGCTGCCCCGCACACTGCGGCCGCCCCGACCGCGGCCACCTGGCGGAGCACCTGGCCTGGGGTGTACAGCTTCGGGGCCACAGCGGCCTCGGGGGCCCTCGCCTCCGCCACCCTGCAGGTTCCCGCGGGCTCCCATGCCTTCAACTCGCGCATCGCAGCAGGGGCGTGCCTCGCAATGCGTTGCGCTCGCTTCGCTTCACGCTGCCATCATGCGATTCTGGTGAGTGCATCTTACTCTCATTTCCTGCGAATGTCATCAACATTGAGGGATATAAAACAGTTCCGAGTTGCGTAGTGACTAGTTCCGGCTTTAGCGCTCGCCGGGCACTCGCATAGAAGGGACTTGTTATTGCGGCCCACTCAATCAGATGTGAACTCATAATCGCTCACTTAAAATGCTGTCTCGTGTCATGTCATACCACCTCATATTGATCTCACATGCTATAAATATTTAACGAGGATAACACTGAGGTTAACATTGAGAGAGTGGATGACCTCTCTCAAAGATAATATGGCGTACCCAGTAAAGCTTTCTCAGATTGTCAAGTCTGAGCTCGGGATGGTGGAGGTGGCAGGTTGAGGGTGGATGACGGGGGTGCGGCAGGTGGGTGAGGGTTGATGGCACGAAAACATTTTGTTTGCTAGAGCTGCTTAAACGATGTCTTTAACAACGGTGGCTGGACATGCAGCAAGCGCTTGCTCGGGAAGCCTCTGATATCCAATCAATCTCATCCGGCCGAAGTGAAGGATTGGCTCGAGGGCTAACCTCCACCAGATTGAGAATGCGAGGCTCCAAATCACAGCGCGAAGGAGTTGCAGCCAGGGCGCACGGAGGGGGCAGCAGGGCGGAGCAACGCGCCTCGTGTCCGGGGTCTCCGCCGTGAGGGAGGCATATGCGAGGAAGGCGAGCACATAGAAGAGACCCGACAGAAGCTCCGCTCGCCCAGTTACATTAGCAACCTGTGCAAGGCCCGCCGCCTGTGAATTCTCCAGATCACCCAGAGCTGAGCCGCGCGGAGCTCCTGGCATCGCCCTGGGCGACTCTCATCGGAGAAATGCATATGCCATGACGCGCGCGACTTGCACCGAGCGCCAAAATCTTCGATGTTACACAACATGTGAGGGAGCGACCATCGGCGGTATGATCGCACACACACAGTAAATCGATACACGGTACACTCGGAACACCACGAGGGTGCAATCCCCGATGTCTGCTCCTTGCGCTAGCTGATATGGCCTCGAGGGGGCTCCTTCAAAGCGGGTCCGCACTCACCGCTTCAGTATGGATTGGATGGACGGCAAAGATAAGCCCCGCAACCAGACCGCCCACTTCGGCCTCCTGCCGGCCATCATGCCTGCACCATCCCTCCGCGGTACAGCAGCGCCTCACATGACAATGACAGCAGGCACAAGGGTACAGCAGCGCCTCACATGACAATGCCAGCAGGCACAAGGGTACAGCAGCGCCTCACATGACAATGACAGCAGGCACAAGGGTACAGCAGCGCCTCACATGACAATGACAGGTACAGCAGCGCCTCACATGACAATGACAGCAGGCACAAGGGTACAGCAGCGCCCTCAGAGCTGATGACAGTGCCAGCAGGCACAAGGGTACAGCAGCGCCTCACATGACAATGACAATGTGGGCACAAGGGTACAGCAGCGCTCACATGACAATGACAGCAGGCACAAAGGGTACAGCAGCGCCTCACATGACAATGACAGCAGGCACAAGGGTGCAGTAGCGCTACATGACAGTGACAGCAGGCACAAGGGTACAGCAGCTCACATGACAATGCCAGCAGGCACAAGGGTACAGCAGCTTCTCACATGACAGTGCCGCAGGGCACAAGGTACAGCAGCGCTCTCACATGACAATGACAGCGGGCACAAGGGTACAGCAGCGCCTCACATGACAATGCCAGCAGGCACAAGGTACAGCAGCGCCCTCACATGACAATGACAGCAGGCACAAGTGGGTACAGCAGCGCCCCTCATGACAGTGACAGCAGGCACAAGGGTACAGCAGCGCCTCACATGACAGTGCCAAAGCAGCACAAGGGTACAGCAGCGCCTCACATGACAATGCCAGCAGGCACAAGGGTACAGCAGCGCCTATGATAGTGCGCAGGCACAAGGTACAGCAGCGCTCACATGACAATGACAGCAGGCACAAGGGTACAGCAAGCTTCATGGACAATGCCAGCAGGCACAAGGGTGGCCAGCAGCGCCTCACATGACAATGACAGCGGGCACAAGGGTACAGCAGCTTCCTCACATGACAATGCCAGCAGGCACAAGCAGGCAGCAGCGCCTCACATGACAGTGCCAGCAGGCACAAGGGTACAGCAAACGCCACATGACAATGACAGCAGGCACAAGGGTACAGCAGCGCCTCACATGACAGTGACAGCAGGCACAAGGGTACAGCAGCGCCTCACATGACAATGACAGCAGGCACAAGGGTACAGCAGCGGCTCTTGTACGAGGTGATGAGGATCATCTCCACACTACAGTAGGGCAAGCCCCCCATGTACGCCCTGGAGAATGTGTCCCCCCTTGTGCACCGCAAGGGCGCATTGCTGAGGGACGTGGTGTTCCCATACATATGTCATGTGGCGGAGCAGCCGTTGTGGTTTGGCGCTCAGGCACAATGGGTCGCTCCTGGAGGAGTGGTGCGCCTGCGTGATCAGCACCAGAGCATGGCGCCGCCGGGGAGCCGCCGGGAGACCTCGGAGCAGGGGGGGCAGACGCTACCTTGCTGGCAGCAGGGAGCATATGTGCCCAGCCATTAAGGCAAAGAGACCTGTCACAAACTTTTCCGGTTCACCTCCATCCCAAACCCCACCTTAACGTGCCGAGGCTGTTTCTAGCCATACCGCCAGGTGGTAAAATTAATATTGATCTAGGGGCAAGCGTAACAGCTGTGCACCTTCGAATATCACGCTTCCAGTAGGAAGAGTCACATTTTTTCTTTTTCTTTTCTTTAATATTGATGTGCCGAGGCTGTTTCTAGCGACACCGTGAGGTGGTGAAACTAATATTGGCGTGTCAAGGCTGTTTCTAGCGACACCGCGAGGTGGTAAAACTGGTTGCTGCGGCGTGCAGACGCTATCAAGCACGTGGCAAAAGCAAGGTCATCGGTTGGTGTGAACGCGGAGAAGCAGGGCGGTAGAGATGTTGCAACAGGAGAGACATCAGGGTCGTCTCACTTGGTGGGCCACGGCAGGGAACACTTTTGATTGCATTTGCCCCCTCTGCACTCGCAAGTGTTCCACCTCGCAAGATAGCGGATGACTACGAGGGTGCAGAGCAACGGAGTCCAAACAAAGTGACACAATGGCATCGTACCCCGTGAAGGAGCACGTTGATGGCGTGGAAGCTGAAGGGTTCCGGTCCAAACCAAGAGGCGTTTGCGCGGAAGCTCAAAGTGGTCAGCGGGCGATATGACCTGTCGGGGCACAACTCTTCCCACCGAAATCTTACCTCTTGCAGTTTTTTGTTACACGGCACTCACATCTGTATCCTTCATGCGCGTATTTCGTGAGGTGAAAATAAGTATCACATATCTTAAACCCTCGGCCCAGACGAGGGCACGAGGAGGTATGTCGCTTGAAGCCGCCAGAACATGGCATATGCACCAGCCAGAAGCCAAAGCATTGCTGACGAAACTTATGCGGTGGGAGCAGATTGCCCACCGCGACGTGACGTGGCAACCAGCACGAAGCGGTCAAGCCGACTCCAAGGCTTGGTCGAAAGTTTCGCCCACAATCATCCTCCACACCCTCCTACGCTGTCCTAAGCGCTAAGAATCGAGAAGCTGCAGTTTTATCCAATCCTGAAGTTCGTGAACAGTCTTGATCTAGACGAAGGTGCAGATGTGCGGCCTGGGCTTGTGTTTCAACTGAGAGAGATGCAGAGTACGGCGCGCGGGGTGGGAGAATACTTATGCGATACGGGGCTTGAGATTGGCTTTCCCCAGAAGTCGTGCCGCCAAATCTCTCGAAGCGGCGCGTTACCCCTGACGCAGAGGGCGCACAGATCACGGGGCACGAAAGCCCCACGTTCAGTGCTCTTCAAGCCCATTCTCATTCTCTATTCGCCCTCGCAAGTACGCGTTGGTGGACGCGCACAAGTTACCCGGCTAGGTGACGCGGTGAAAAACCAAGATCACTGAATCGAGGAGCCGCAGGACGATGGCCTCCGAAAGCGGCGCTTGACGAGGGCGTGACAAGAGCGAGCCGAGGTGTCCGTGTTAGGAACAAGACCACTTACGTCCAGGAGCCGCAGGGAAGGTGCTCCCCCGGAAGCGGCGCTTGCGGAGGGCTTATCATGGGTTTGCCGAGATTTCAGTGTTAGACCCGCACACAGACATAGACACACACACATACATGCATGCATACATACATACAACATGTATATACATACATTCGTATATATATATATGTAAAGAGAGAGAGAGAGACATTTAACAAAAATCAATCATAATAACATGCAACGTATTTGTAGGAGGGCATTGAGGAGTGATTACGTTACATCGTCGTTGGTTACCACCGCCATCACGTCGTCAATCTGCAACTCAACAGCAGCAGATCAGCACTCTCAAGCGTGTCGTTTTGCGAAGACGTTCCATACGGTGGCTTTCCTCCGTGATAACGTACCAGGAAGTCGCCGGGCACGGAATTGACGTTGCAGAGCATGGCCAAGAGTCCTGCAGCGAGTGCCGCACGGGCAAGTCCGAAGCTGCGGCGTTTTATCTTCGGGCCTGAGTCGCGGATAAAGCAGCAGTGTACCCTAACCTCATCATACGCAGAAGACCCCTTGAAATTGAAAGAGTGAAAACCAATTAGAACGACATATCACGAGCTACAACCGCGCACTTTGCCGGGCACGACTCTTGAACGTGGTGCACACGCTGAGTGGAAGGAGGTCAACACAAACACATATCGAAGCTTTCGGGGGGATACTTTTTCCTGCCGCTGCCACGTCATAGGCGCAGCTCAAAGGGTCTTCGTTTGTCCGCGTTGTGCACTTGCGTTTTCTCATGCCGCACGCGAGTGTTGAAACTATTACGTGTCGGAAAAAGGCAAGCCGTTCATCGGCTGAGATCCTCTATACGGAATCTTAGGGAATACTGAAGGTGGCGGAGGCTAAATCTGGAAATATGAGCGGTGCCTACTCACACAACAGTTCAGGGATGGAAGCGCAACCCTTGAACCAAACGTCGACACGACTTAGTGACTAACGTCAGAGCTCGTGCTCGACAGTACGACCTACGTGTACAATGAAGCTAAAGCTCGTTGAAAGCAACAGAGCGCGCCATTGCCACACACGACAGTACAGGATACGAGGTAGGTGTCGATCACACCTAGCGCAGGATAAATTGTTGTTTACTTTGAACGTTCGTGTGGCGAATGTGTGTGAGCGTGCACACTTCCACCGAGCACGAAGGCGACGAAAGACGACGAAAGAACCAAACGAAAGATGCTTCATGACACATCAGGCATGTCACACCCCAAACAACTCCGACCGGACGACTCGGAAAGTCGGAAACTCGGAATCGTCCGAATCCAGCTTCCAGGTCGAGCGGAGGTGACACTCCAGCTCCAATGCTCCATCCTCCATCGCATGCGATGGTATTTTCTTTTTGATCTCTCGAGGGGTTTACTGTAGGGTTTTTGGACGAGGAACGCTTGTAAATTTGAAACCGGTCGCAGTTACAGCACACTTCGCAATATTGAGTCGGGATTTACGATATACGCATTCCGCTTGTCACAAAGGCGACTTTACTCCGTTTGCCAACTTTGCAAATATACTTCATTGCACATTCGGAGACATTAATGTCAACATAATGTCAACCTCTGTGTTTGCTTGGAATATCCCATACGATGTCGCCGCGAATGGAAACGACCTCAAGGAACTTTTTGAAGTAGTAGGCCCAGTGGAGCAGTTCACGTACGATCGCCCTGACAAACACTTTTTGTATGCGATGGCCGGGTGTTGTAACCCGTTTGGGAAGTAACGCACATCACGTCTTTCTCCTCTTGTTCTCATTTTCACGGAGATTCTATCACACTTGTTCAGTGCAGAAGGTAGTCTATCAGATGATAGATATATAAATCCTGTATGATACAGACAGTAGGCTTGAATACTGACGGGCGGTGTGGATGTTTGAACGTGGTCATTATTCACGGCATGCAGTCTTATAAAAAAACCCCAAAACAGCTTCAGCTCCGCTCGTTTTAAATATGCCGACCACGAAACGGCGCTAAAAGCAGTCCTCAAGTACAACGGTTGGAAGCTCGACAACGCCAGCCGCGTGCTTAGGGTGAAGATAGACAGCGCGCATAGTCCTGCAGGTTAGTTTCCCAGTTTCGAGCCCCGCCCCCCCCTTTTAAACACAGCGCAGTTGTTACAAAAATATAACGTTTACCGGTCCGTGATTCCCGAGAGGAAGTGGCTCGCGGGCACCTCGGCGCATCTCGGTGTACTCCTGACCAATTCCCCCAATGGCCCTTTGGAGACTCTGTCCGAACACTCGCTATCCTTCATACTCCCCATCTTCACTTCTGTAGAGCTCATAAGGACTATTGCGCAGTGTGATAAGAGAATTTGATCAGCTCCGCGATGCCCAGTTCATGACGGGGTACTTCAGGGGAAACTGCCGATTCTGATTTGTCACAACTGAAAATAGTCAAAGGGAGTGGGCCACATTCGTGAGCTCGCCCTCACCGTTTCATGCTTCGGACTTGCATGGCAACGTTAAACGGCTATAACACTTTGAAACGAATCCTTGCGCCATAGTTTCATACATAACAGCAAGTTAGGACTATTCGTTGATTAGTAAATGGAACCATGCACTGTGCTTGAGGTTGGTTGAGCAAGGTCAGAGTGGGGAGTGCGCGTTGCACTCACAGCTTAACGCATGTACGTGGGCACATGAACAGGGAGTATTCTGGACGCCGCCTCTAAAGAAGTGCCCTCAACAGAAACCTGGCCAGCCTCCGCAAATTCAAAACTGTCAGAAGAGGTTTCACAGCTGGTTAGTGCCGACACGAAGTCGGAATCAGCGCTTGATTCGAGTGCACTCAAACCCTTGTATCCCCGGAAACCATGCATCGAGTTTCACCAAGAGGGGAAGTGCGGACGCGGTGATAAGTGCGTATTTTCTCATGGCGAGGACGAGTTAGCTTCTGCCTTACCAACGCAACGTCAGCTTGCTTCAAGGTGCGCTCCTGTAAACCCTAATCAGAACCTTTCATGTGTGCATGTGTAACTGGAGAAAAGAAACCTCTGCCATCTTCAGAGTCGTTCCTTGTTGATAACTTTGAGAACTGTGTCGCACATAGCTCTATCTAGGGCGGCGATCGATTATGCGTTTACCGGTATCTCAACCATATTTATTTCCTGAACTTGATTTGACCACGAAAGCCTCTTCCCAGATTTAACGTGCTCGGATTGTCGGGTACGCATATCTTTTACCGGCGACGGAGTCAAAGCATGCGGGGCTCTACGTTCTACCTTTTCAGCTGGGACCGGTGGGTCACTCTTGCGGGCTAGTCCAAAGCTTGTTTTTTGTAACACGCTGTTACTTGTGTCACTCTTTTCCAGCAAGCCGGCCAGGGAGGGTCAAATCAAGGTTGGGAGCAAGTACAAACCAAGAGCTGCCAGTAGCAAGAGGAAGCAGTGCAAGTTTTGGGTGCTCAACGGCGAGTGCCCTCACGGATCCAAGTGCAGATTTGCTCACAGGGACACTGAACCGCAACAAAAGGTTTTACCCATCAAGCCCAGGTCGGAACCTACAACTTCGCTGCCCCGTGATCCGCCCTCGTAGCAAATGTGGTCGAACCTCATCAAACGACATTTTCCGCTCAAGTTTTCTTCAGCCGCCGGGAAGATTGCTGTGCACAGGCCTCTTGTATGGGCTTGGACACGGGTAGATTATGAAGACACCTGGGGGGCCTATCAGAGGGACACCTACCTCCACCAATAACTCCCCCCCCCCACACAACATTCCGAAGCAGGGAGCTGGGAGAGGCCAAGGCCGATGGCAACGAAGGGAACGGTTGAGTCAGAGACGTAGGAAACGAAGTCACCTCATGATTAGACGGTTACAACCCAGTTAAACAGTTGCGAAATTTGGACCTGCAGATGATCCAGGGAGTGCGCTCGATGGCCCTAACTAGGGTTCACGCGAAAAGCACAGGTTGAACCGCGGCCCAGCCAGGGGTGATCCTCCGAGTGAGCTCGTTGTGCAGCTCTCTCCCTCTCTATGACGTATCGTGCGCGGCCTTCCAAGTCGTGTCATGCTTTTATGATGTGTTATGCGCGGCCTTCGAAGTCGGGGGACTACGGGGTGAGGGCTGAGTGCGGGTGGGCTCCGTATGCACAGCATTGAAGGCGGATCTTTGACCACCGCTATAAAACATGACTCCCCTTTTTTGTCATCCCAAGGTTGGCAACAATTCTAAACCCGACGTCTCCACCATGCCTGGACTGGAGTCTTTCATCATCTCCGAGTTCTGGTTGCTCTGGAGTTGCGTAAAGTGATTCTGTGAAGGCATTTTCTTACATGTTTCCTTCGGTTGAATTCGATGTTGGGATTCCAACTTTGTTTGTACGATGTGCTCCTTGTTTCCACTGCCATGGAGCTTAGCGGCCATTTGCTGTCGTTTGTTGTCATTTGTCGCTGTGAGACCCCTACCTAATAGGAGACTTAACTTAAAGGCATTGACCATTCCTTGTCACCACGTGTATTTCAACGTTTTCCTCGGTGAAACTTGTTGCATTTCTTTTCTTAGCTGGTCTAGTCCCCTCCGATGTTTGTTTACCAGTGGGCTGTACTGCAGCATGTTGAGCTGAAGGATCTAAGGAGCTGAAGGAAGGAAGTTGAGCTGAAGGATCTAAGGAGCTGAAGGAAGGAAGTTGAGCTGAAGGATCCAAGGAGCTGAAGGAAAGGAGTTGAGCTGAGGCCTTTGCACACCTGAACGGAGGGTTCCCATGATGAGCACTGCATTTGTTCCTCATCTGCAGGCACCAAGGTGATACGGGTGCGTGTGGACGCTGTGCCCTACATCATTGGAGAGGTGAGTCATAGCCGGTGGCCGCACAACGCTCATGCACAGCCTTTTTTTAATCACATCCGTTGATCCACTGTGTGTCCCCATAACTGAATCGGGCAGCGTATATTTCCATGGCGTGCATGACCTTCGTGGAGGATGCCCCCTTGAAGGGGATGCCTCCCCAGGAACACCTGGAAGGATATGCCCCCGGGAAGGATGCCTCCCTGGGAACCCCTGGAAGGATGCCCCCTCCCCAGCGTGGATAGCCCCCTCCCCCTCCCCTCAGAAGGCTTATGCCCCCCAGTAGCTGCTATGCCCTCGCCCCCGGGGAAGGCGATGCCCCCTACCTGAAAGGCGAGTGCCCCCTCCTGAAGGCTTATGCCCCTTACCCAGAAGGCGGCGATGCCTCTTCTCGCTGGAGCACATGCCCCTCCCCCGGAAGGCGTTCCCTCCCTTCGGAAGGCATCCCCTCCCCCGTAAAGGCGATCCTCCTCCCGGAAGGCGATGCCCCACGTTGAGACGCAGTGAAGAAGTCGCACCTGCCTGCATCGGGAACCCCAATCAAGCAATCCTGCCATTCTCCACCAGAGACGAGGCATATCCGTACCTTACCGCCAAGTGCCTCGTTGCTGAATTGTTCAGAGCATTCTCCGCCTGGTACACCGAGGCATGATTGTCACCGTGCAGTGCCATAGGTGTCTCCACCACAGCTATCTCTGACAGCAAGTGGTAACAGTACTCGGCGTCCCTTGCTGTCTCCGTCAGCACCATCGGCTCTGCATCAGTGCCGCTGAGTGCAACCGTCTTCTGCAGCTTTGACGAAAACATCATTGGTCCTCCATTTAGAGTCACCAGCGACCCTGTCACAGACTGTCGAGTCACCTTGTCTGCAGCATGGTCAGCGTCTTTGTAGGCCGCCACCACCAGAGGTGTCGTACACGACGTCAGTGCACTGCACTCCAGACGAAGACACGGCTGCTCCTGCGTGCTCTTCAGATATCGAAGCACACACTGCAGAGCCTTCCAGTGAGTCTCATCGTAGCAGTGAGTAAACCGCGCCAGACACGATCATGCTGTCAAGATATCAGGACGCGTGCACCGTGCCACCCACATGAGTTCCATCAGCAAATTGGCACACGGAAAATTAACAGACCGTATCATCTCAGCTGGCTCCAGGCACAGCTTGTACTGCATCGGAGTAGGTGAGCCGTGACAGTCCACCTATCCTATCGATGATTCCTCGCTGACTGAAACTCCATGATCAAACAGCGCTGATGCTGCGATACTCCACTGTGATTCCCAGAACTGAGGTCACCGGTCCCTTGTCGATGCACTTGTACTTCTCCCCAAAAGCACGGAAGAAGTCGTTCTCCACTCCTCCTGGTCGGTGAAGCAGAAGTAGTCGTCCACATGAACATACAGCAGCACAATGAGAGTGGGAGGCAGCCAGATGTAGAACAAGCACGGCTCAACACTCGATACCCGAAGTCTGTCGTCGTACTGCAGCAACCACTTCTTGCTGGTGTAGTACCACACCCTGGGCGCCTGCTTCAGCCCGTGCACAGAGCTCAAGAGCCGTCCACACCGACAGCCTCTGATCGTCCTGCCGTCCGGAAAGGTAACGAAGATGGATTCGTTCGTGTCAAGCTGCGAATTCAGAAAACAGGTGATCACGTCCAGTGCAAAGCCCTCCAACAACCAAACAAGAGATAGCATGAAGATCACTCTCAACGTCACTAGCTGTGTGCACGGAGAATGCGTGTTCTCATAGTTCAACCCGTGAGTCTGCTTGTTTCCAAACACAACCCACCGCCGCTTCCTCTTATCAAGCTGATTCTGACCGTCCAACTTGACAGTGCTCACCGCTTTCATTCCCACAGCCTGGACTCTCAAAGGCAGCTCCTCCACCGGTTTGATGGCCTCTTTTTCGTCGATGAGCGCATTCTCCTCTGCCTTGTCCGCAATCAGCCACTCCGTCACATCAGAGGGCGACAGAGGCTGCATCCAGCTCCTCGGCTCAGTCACCCCATGACAACAAATTCTTCGCCTTCCCAGACTTCGCTTTCTTCTCAGCTTGTGCGATCATCGCCACCTGCCTCACTGAAAGATCAACAGAGGTCTCTTCCACGTCCACAGCTCGGCCATTACGACACAGCACCACCTGATAGGGAGTTGCACGCTCACCAGTCGCATTTGCAGATACTATCGCCTCCTCCCGCGGCTTAGCAGCCACTCGCACCCACGCCTTCTCGAAGATGGGGTAAAACGCACTTAGCAGCCA
>LGRX02017597.1:0-13231 GCA_001247695.2 Cymbomonas tetramitiformis
GATGCAGGCTTAATTCCGACTGGTTTAGGCCAGTGCACTGAGTGCCCCTGGATTGACACCATTATGAACCAGCAGAAGGACGAAACGCGTGCAGCCAGCGCGAGCCCAAAAGTCCAGCAATATGTCTAACAGCTCTGAATCAACAGCAGATGTAGAATAGGGGCTTTGTCCAGGCTGGTTTAGGCCAGTGCACTGAGTGCCCCTGGATTCACACCGTTCTGGAAAAGCAAGGGGACGAAACGCGTGCAGCCAGCGCAAGCCCACAGGTCCAACGATATGTCTCAACGCTCTGGATCAACAGCAGATGCAGAATACTCGTGCAAGAGGGGCTTAGAGCTGGGCCAGTGTGCTGAGCACCCCTGGATTAGCTAAGCCAACGTTCATCAAGAGCACGGAGCCTTTAAAGACAGCACTTCTTCCAACCAGGCACCAGAAATAGCACGAATACGCAGTGGTGTGAGCTAAGCCCGTGTGCTGAGCACCCCTGGATTCGCAGCACCACTGCTCACTCAGAAGGTAGCTAGTGATATAAGGGCCTCACCGGCTGCCAAGTACTGTAGAAGGGATAAAAGAATTCTCATACACATCATGATAAAGAGCCAGATAATCCCAAAGCAATCAACAGCACTTTAGGCTGGGCCAGTACTCAATTAGGTCTGAATCCACCAGTCACCTCTGACAAACCAGTAAATAGTGTATATAAAGACCACTCACTTGTAACCTTCAGGGCTGATGTCGCTGCTATACCTCTGGCAAGCTCGCTCCTGCTTCAGGTTTAGGCCAGTACACCAGGGGTGTCCCTGGATTAACCGTCAGACAAGGTGGAACTGCCAGAGATACCGTAAGGTGAAAGTCCACTCATAAGATAATAACTCACTGCCGATCCGCTCCTAGTTGGTAAGCCCAGGCAGATGCCGCCGCCAATTAGCTCCCAGGTCGCACACTTGCCTTTCAGTTAGGCCAGTACACCAGGGGTGTCCCTGGATTCACTTCGGACAAGGTGGTCAACTGGAGAGACCACTGGAAGATAGCTCATCAAGGTGGTCATTCACTGCTGATTCACTTTGTCTCTGTCGCCGCCCAGGCTCATGCCCTGCTGATTAGCTTCTAGATGAAGAACACCTGTTCGCAGTTAGGCCAGTACACCAGGGGTGTCCCTGGATTCACTGTAGAACAAAGTGGTGAAGCTGAGCATATCACAGGATAGGAGGAAGCCGCTCATCAACCAGTGAATTCAGTGCTGATCCGCTGTCGCCGTCGCTGGCAGCCTTTTTCCGTGCAAGTACTACCAAGTTTAGAGAAGAGGAAGGGTCCGCCAGTGCACCGTGGGTGCCCCTGGAGTCGCCTGACTTCCGAATCCGCTCTCACAAACTGCTGCCGACTTCTCGCCAAAGGGTCTTTACTTCTGAATTAACACTGAAATAAAAAGCCGCTCCGCGCAGGACATTATTATCTTGAAAAAGGATGAAAACAACAGTAAAATATTTTCATAAAAGTTGGTATAATAACACAAAGTACGAATTGTTATCCAAAGCTGTGAGCAGAACTATCTTAGCACTCTAGCACTGGCACGCGAACAGCCACCTAGCACTCTTGCAAGGCAAGATAATCATGAGTCCACTAGCCTGACCTTCAGTCAGAGCTTACTTATATCTCAATGCTCTGTCACATTTCCCAAAACTGTAACGGGTTCTAGCCCCTAAATCTTCATCTGGCCAATGGAAAGTCATTATTCCATGCCAGCACTAACAATGTTACCGTTCACCACATTTCGACTGACACGTCAGTGGCAGAGTAGTCACTGTCATCTTCATCTTATCATTTCTTGGTCACCCGATCATGACCATATCTTCTCTGGCAGGTCTGCATATCTCAGGCAGTCATAATCGCGAAGCCTGTCATATTGTCACCTCTGTCACGCGTGTCACCAGCTGGACAAACCCGGCGCGGTACCATGAGAAGCCGGCGTTTGTTACAACTGCGGGGAGGGCGCCCCAGGTTGGGGAGCGTCCTCCGGGACAAAATCCAGCCCAATGGCAGCCAAAGCTTCTTCTACCATCGAACCGTCCCCGATTAACGCCGGGGTGTCCTCCAGGAGGCTCTTGGCCCACTCTTTTGGGCGCTGCGTTGCTTGCGGACGGTCGCGGGCGTAATGGTCCATGCCCTTGCACAAACGGCAACCCTCGTGCAGTACTCTTGCAGGAGGTCGATAATGGGGAGCTCGACCACTTCGATGCATTCGCTTGATGCCAGAAACCATGGAAACCGTTCGCCGCAACTCCAGTCCTTTCATCATGCTGGCGACGGGTTGTGAGCGGGTCTTGATGGACAACTTCAACAACCCGAAATAGTCTTCGAAGACATACATCCAGATTTCCCGTGCAGGGTTGTTGTCCTTCAGCTGGTCGACAATGTGCACGCGAAGATGCGACATAGTCACCAACGCCTCAGGGGAGTTGTTCCGCTCCATCTCATCTCTCAACTTCACGACTCGGCTCTGCAGCTTGTTCATTTCCTGAAAGGCAAAATGAGGGGCAACCTTAATCTCGAACCGGGACATGACAGGTGTGAATACTGGAGGAACACCCGGATGGACAACGACTTCATACGTCGTCCGTGCGGCGTCCGTACGGTGTCCAAGAAGATCCACACGGAAGCACACGGGTGGATTAGGCTTAACGTACCTCTGGATGAATTGAGGGGGCGGTTAATTCTCAAACCACCACCGAAAATTCACCGACGAACCTCGCGTATTGTGGTCGGAGAACTTGCCCGTCAGCATTTTGCCAGGATGCAATAACGCCCAGTATCCCAGAAGTGAGGGATAGCACCAGCTCCGCGGCCTTCATCTTCCGCACCTTTTTCGGGTTCTTGTACTTTTCCTGCAGAAGTTTCTTAGCTAGAGGTCCCATATTTGTCGCGAGCTTCAGACCTCGTACCCACTTGATTGCACCGGTCTTTGCGATCGGTGACAGTCCCCACGCACGGTGATGGTTTGTCTGCAAAGAAATTACATTGTTAGGCATACAGTGGATGGTCCATACGTCGTCCGTACGGTAACATGCGCCGTCCGTCCGGCAGCAACACGGTGTTCACCCGTATGGAACAGGAGAAACTCGCAAACGACCTACAAGCTTACCTGCCAGTCGCTTCGCAGCAGATCTTCGATCGTTTACATTTCTGGGACGGTGGTGGTGCAATAACCCACGATCGATGGACCTTCATCTTCCGCGCATAGTTGCGTGTGTTCGGTCCCCAACCATCACCAAAAATCACGCAGTGGACGCCGTGAATCAGGTTGTACAAGATGTGCATCAGGTCGAGAAGGTAGTCCCGTACAACGTTAAAATCAGGAATGATTGACATCGGGCATGGTTCCTTAACCCCGCTCTGCTTCATGAATTCCTCGACGACTTGTTTAGGCACTCGTCCCTCTCTGATCATCTTGGCGTGGAGCTGTTGGGTTTCACGGACTTCGTTGTTGGTGCAAAGAGGGATTGGTTCACCTGCTCAATGCCGGCGGAAAAAATCAACACGACACGCTTAGACGGCGAATCACGCGTACGGAACACATCGGACTCCGGCGTCCACGCGTGCGGACGCCGGTATCCACAAGCCCGGACAGGGTGTTTTTTAACACATAATATAAGCTAAAATCCACGAGCTGTCCGTGGGGTGTCCACACGGTGGGCACACATACTCCGTACGTACAGTCGAAAAAGGAAAGGGGACAAGCGACGGGGTCATGCGTTTACCTGGTTGCAGTCCTTGGTGTAGTGAGGAATATATGATTTTCGTTAGACCAGATGTAGATTTCTCGGTACCCCGGATCCAGCATTTCAGGCAAGCTAAGTACGAATTAGCTCCGAATCGTCTCGCCGCGTCGCTCAAGCTAACGTAGTCTTCGAGCATTTTGTACAACACGAGCTTGAACGTGAAACCCGTGTTGGTAGTCACATCGAACATTCGTACGCCGTTAGTCATTCTGTTAACCTCCAATAAGGTGAACATGTCGTAGAACTTGCTGCTGACTTTCGGTTTTCCATCCCAGATTCCCCAAGTCATCACGTATTCTCGTTTGCAGCGAATTTCTCCCGGGAAGTTGACAATCGTAAAACATAGCGGAGTCACCGTGCGAATGCCGTCGTCGAAGGATTGGACGTCATCTGCACACGCCATAATGACAATGTTCCTCGGGTCTTTAAAGATGGCCCATTTGTTGCGAACGAAGTTGAGAAATCCTGGCGAGTCTGCACGAGCATTGGGAAACGATACATAAGAATTCCTTACACTCACTGTCCACACGGGTGGATAACTACGTACACACGTACGGACAACGAACGAACGAATTGTCCATACGGTGTTCACAGTCATGGGCAGGTTTGCACGAGCTCTAGGAAATGGGACCTAAGATTTCCGCAGTTAAACTGTTCACACGGGTGGGTAACATTGGCCGTGCGTACGGACGGCGTACATGTACACCATCCATATGGTGTTCACCTACATGGACGAGTTTGCACGAGCAGTGGGAAATACGACATACGAATTCCGCACTTGCTTTGTCCACACGGGCGGACGATGCCAATCGTACTACAGACGACGTACAACCCTTACGTCCATGCGGTGTACACAGTCACGGATTGAAATTTCGGAGTAAACTCACCGAGTATACCATGTATGGCGGTAATGTCGAAGGAACACCAGTGGAGAAATCATCCACGGACGTCATAGTGCGAATGCGCACCGTTAGGTTGGAAGAGTTTCGCGCAGATGCTAGTTGTTAGACGTCTCAGGGATCTCTACCACCACGCAGGGACTGTTAAACGAGGTATCCCACTAGCGGAGTAAAATACCCAGAAAAACCCGCAGTCCCGAGTTTGCAGCCAGCGACGAAGATCCGCTCTAAACTGCAAAGGAAGATCTTCGTCGACGTCTTCTTCGCGCGCTGAATAGAACTCTAGGCGCCAGTGGCGAACAGGAGGGATAGCGTGATTCCTAGCCTGTCTAAGAGTGTGGGGGTTGTATGGGCGAGCTGCGTCAGCTGCTGGGTTCGGCGCCCGAACTGGTACAACCATAATGCAGCATGGAATGCAAGTTGAAAGTGGAGGCGCAATTGTGTTAGAAAGGTGTTAGAAAGGTGGGAACGTACAGTACGATGTAACAGTTTTCCCGCGAGCGACACACATGACGAAACGCGAATGTGATTTCGCCGGAAATTTCCGGTGAAATGACGATGACATCCTGTCTGACCTCGCGATCGCGCGGAAGGAGTTCCCACTTCGTGTCAAATAACGTTTACCAGAAATACTTAGCGAAAAAATGGCCAAAAAAAAAAAAACCCCTTAAAAAGGTCGATGGAGGGCTAAAATCGGAGCGAGGGGACAAAAAAAAAGCAAAGTGAGAGGGGGGTTAGACGCCCTCTCGCTGCTTGCGATTTACCCCCGAACAAGCACTCGGTGGGATCGTTTCCCAACGGACAGTGCAATCGACGGTCCAGATGAACCCCCCAGTCTTAATCGGGCGGTCTCCATGAGTTACCGAAACTTAAAATGGCATGAAGGCGTGGGTGGGCACCCACGACGCCCCTTGTGGACTAGCGTCGTCTCATATCGCTATACCACAAGGGGTATCGTGGATGCCCATGCCCCCAAGGGGATTCGAACCCCTCACCCTCGCGTGTAACGCGTTCGGCTTACCAACATTTGACCACTCGGCCATGCACCCACGATGATGGAAACTCGCCGCACGGCAAAACTTATATTCATAAAACCGCGTTTCCCTACAGAGAGGACTTTGATACCAATTTGAAAGAGAAAAACGAAATTGAGACATGCATGTTCAAAATCGCCCATGGACGACGCTGTCTCATACACCAGCTCAACGGTCAAACGTTCACACGTGCATGCCCGTACTATACGGATGAACGCCACGAAGTCAGCGCTGTCCACGCCCGTGAGTACCGTTTTCATCCCATCGCCGCCAAAAGTAAGCCAAATAAAAACGCCCACAGTCCTCCAACAAACGAACCTCCTCGCTTTTTTGTTTCGTAAGTTCCCAACATGACCAGACGAGCTCAGCTCGCAAGACAACGCACACAGAACCCCAAATCACCACCCCCCGCCCCCACTCCCACGACACCGACCCGTCGCCAAACCAGCTTGGTCGAGCGACCGGGTCAAACACGGCGATGCAGTAGATGATGCGGCAGCTGCAGAGCATGCAAAATGCTGCTGTTTGCAGGGGCTGCCGGGGCAGGGGGTGCAGCCAAACCTGCGGAGGCTGCGCAGGCCGCGAATACAGAGCGGTTGGTGGTGGATCCGGGCGCCCAAGTTTGAAATAATATGAAGGAAGACGCCCGGGAGGTAATTGACGACTGGCAGGAAAAAGGTCTGCTACCCCCTGGGACGGTCGCCGTCATTGGGGTGGCCAACCACAACATAATCTAGAAGCATATCCAATCCCGCCACCCCCAGGTGCCCTTGCGCATGGTGAAAACATACATAACCAACCGATTATCGTATTTGAAAAATAACTCGGAAGGGCCCGGTCGCTGGAAGTGGAAAGTCACCCAGGACTTCCCCGACGGTTTTCACATCCGGTACAAGGGTCCAACGGCCGGGTACAAGGTATACGGGCACAGGGATGCGCCGACCCCGGAGGAGACAGAGGCGTGCCTGCAGGTGGCTCTGGCAATTGTTGCTGGCACGCCACTCACTGAAGGGAAGCACTTCGAGATCTTCACAGCGCTTGGTGCCAAAGCCCTTGAAGCCCCTGAAAAGAAACTGGAAGTAAAGGTAACTTTTGTGCTCTTCCGCCTGTGAGCGCCGGTGTCCACTCGTTGTCCAACGGTGTCCAAGCTCGTGGTTATGTGAACTCTTTTTCAACTTGTGCCGCTTGATTGTCTCCACCCTTATGAACCACGTAGTTTGCACGTTGTCCACAGGGGTGTACGTTTTGGCTAGTGAGCGCCAGTTCTTCACTGTTTTTCTTATATGTTTCCACGCGTGTGTCGCCTGTACGAACGTCCACACGTCGTCCGGGTGGAAGCGCCCCAACAGTCGGTCCCCGAAGAGACGGTCCCGCAGGCAGAGGAGCACTCCCCCAACCTCGAGGGCCCCTTGACCGTAGGGGACCAGGTGGACGTCTTCGCCAACCCCCAGGCGGACGTGGGTCGTATCGGTGACGGTTACGACACCGGAAAGGCCACCAAATCTGGCCTCTCCAACCTCGTCATTGGTCGGGCTACCGTCGCCGCCATCGGGCCGGGCAAATCGTTGAACGAGAAACCAATGGTTTTGCCCACCGATACCTACGAGCTCTACGTTGAGTTCGTGGTTCACCTCCCATATAAGGGGGATGTTTACCCCGTGGAGACGATCTTATCCCACCACATGTCCATGGTGGATGAGCTCGTGAGTGCCGAGCAACTCCGCACCGGGACGGCTGCCAAAACGATAGAGATGCTGGAGCACAACCTCCAGTCAGTTATAGTTAAAAAAAATGTTATCTGGCAAGTCCTCCCTCCCTCCCTGCCTTCCCCTGCAACGTTCACATTTTTACCTTTTGCACTTACGCGAACGTCCATGTGTATATGTGTGCGTGGTGTTGTTTTGCTGTCCATACGCGTGGACACCATTTATTGTGCCGGCCATACGGGTGGAAGGCGGTGTACATACGTAAGGACGCCGTCTAACAAGTGGTTTATGTACGCAGGATACCCAAGGCCTACTTGAGGCACGCCAACACGGAGAAGTTGTATCCCGAGAGGATGGCAGGGAGAAAACTGGCCGGCCTGAAGTTGGAGCCTGCTGAGGTATCGGAACGGGACCGTGGATATCCCCCCGTCACGGTGTGTTTGCTTGTATTGTTCTAGTGGCATTTAGCTTGTCATTTGTTGTCGTTGCTCTTAATGCACTTACTTAGGTTGCATTCACTTGCAGTTCCATACGAGAGGGACGAGCCGTCACTGGTTTCAGGACGTGCGGGGGTGTCAGAAGCGGAAGAGAAACACGATTCGGAAGTTGATGAGGGTAACGCGGCCGATGATGTTGCTAATGATGCTGCTGCTGCTGTTGAGGCTGTCGAGGATCCCGCCGCTGCTAATGACGGAGAGGCTGTGGAGGATGAGGAGGCGGGCGAGGACGAGGAGGAGGAGGTGGAGGAGAAGGAGAAGGAGGAGAAGAAGGATGAGAAGGATGAGGGCGGTTCTGCTCCCAAAAAGGCATCACCTCTTCAATTTCAAAAGAGGAAAAAGGTTGCACCTGCGTCTGAAAAGCCAGCAAAGAAGTCGAAAAGCTAGGCTAGAATATTTTGTAAACATTTTGTAAAAATTTTGTGTATCCGTGTACCTTTCCAGCAGTGCCCTGCCCTGTCCCGTCTTCTTACGTCTTACATACTTACGTCTTACATACGGTGTTCACACGTACGGACGGTTTGTTCATACGTGTGGACTAAATCGTCCATACGCATGAATATATATTATCGCAAGCTATCCACGCGTACGGACACCGATGTCCATACGCGTGGACTGCATCGTCCATACGCATTGATATGTATAAACACAAGCTATCCACACGTACGGACACCGATGTCCATACGCGTGGATATGTAAAAATCGTTAAGCAAATCAACGTCCATCCGCACGGACACCGACGTTCATCCGGAAAGGGACGTCGTCCACACGTACGGACGCACATGTCCATACGTGTGGACCATATATTATTGACTGTCCTTATGGGAGTCCATATGCCGTCCGCACGCACGTTTACGATGTCCATATGCCGTCCTTGTGGGATTACATACGGTGTCCGCACGTGCGATTATGATGTCCATGCTGGACTTCGGGTTTAGGCTTAGTTATTATGGGCTCTGACTAGCCCCTAGCTTGACCCTGCTTCCGTATCGTGTCCGTGACATCCTAGCACTGTATTGTACAATAGTACAGTACAGTAGTACAGTCTTGCTTCACTGTCTGGGTTTCCGAGAGCATAAAGCCTCGGCCAGACACTGTTTATGTGATTACCAGTTTGATGCTCAGCGAGCTTAGCCGGACAGCGGATCTGTCTTTCTCGCAGGTTATGGCCCGCACCGGCTTTCCGGTGATTCTGATGATGGCACAGCGCCTTGTTGTTGCCATGTTCGGCTAAGTAGGACGTAGGAGGGGTTGAGCGCCCACTTGGGCGGTGGTGTATTGTTCTCGCGGTATGGCCTTTTAGCATGACAGTGATGGCGGCACACGTTGTGCTCGCCTTCGCTGCGCAGGAGATCAGCGGTTGACGGATTGTTTTTTTTACGGCAGTATCGTCGCAGCGAGAGTTTATTTGCATCGTGCGCCACTGGCCCTGGCGAGGTCGCTCCACACGTTGTACATTTTGGCCGCTCTCATTTTCCGCTCACGACCTGTGAATCTCGATCTGTTGTGCTGAGGCTTCTACGGATTATCTGGCCGCCGTGACAATTTTATACCACCACCCTTGATTAGCTCGACCTTTCCCCTGTCTCTCTATCATGGTTACCACAGCAAATAGAATGACGCGGTCACGCGTCCGTAGATTAGAGACGATTTTTGATGATGTGGGTGCGCAGCACACTGCGACACCGCACACCCCGCAGCCGCCAGCTCCGGCCACCGCAGCTGCGAGGGAGGTTCTCGACAGATGTCAACAGCTTGCTCGCGACAATTTTGACAGAAAGGTTGCAAAAATCGTTGCCACGAAAATTCTCGGAGACAAATCAGACCGCTTCGCTGGTACGGAGTCCGACGCAGTCGACATTTTTTCACAGATCATGCATGAGCTTCGGGCACAGTTTCTTCTGCAGTCGCAGGCACTTGCTCCCCTCTTTGACCTGACTGACATGACTGTTGCGGCTAGGCATGAGGGCAACGAGTTGCTGCTTTCGGCTCTGACGTTTCTGGCTCGCCCTGGCTCGCCTGCTCGTGACTGGCTTGAGGCCTCTGGGTCTGACGTTCCTGGAGATGGCAAGCGTGCCGCCCTTGAGGTGGTACGCATGCTCCAGGAACGCTCAGAGCCCTTTGACTCTTTTGAGTCGCTGCTGGCGGTTCGCATCCCCAGCAGCGAAGATCCTGACCGTGGCATCCGTGAGTTCAATGGCCTGTTGCGGGACGTTCGGCGTTCCCACAACTTGCCGGAGGACGCGGTGAAGCGGCAGTTTCTAAAGGCTCTCGGCAATTCGGCGTTGTATCGTGACTTGGCTAATTCCTTGGCTCGAGCTGACCAGCGGCAGGGCGTGTCTCTCTTGACTATTCAGGCTCGTGTGCGGGAGCAGTTCCGCCACGGCCTGAAAGTCTCTGGCACCCCTGTTTCGGCTCTGTCGTTCGGCGATGGCGCGTCTGACCTGGCTGCGGCGTTGTCCAGTCTGCAGAAGCAGCTGGAGCGCATGCAGCAGGACATTCGTGACCTGAAGCGGCAGAAACGGGAAGGAGCACCGCCTGCGGGCAAGCACCTTACCCGCTCTGCTGCTAAGCATCATCGTGCTGGTGTTAAGCCACTTGGCACCGCTCCTCCTGTCTCGTTTGACAAGAAGAGCGGTGCCTTCGTGCCTCACTGCAGAAATGCGGAGTGTGCACAAAGTGGTTTGAAGCACTGGCATGCTGAATGCCCCAACGGCGGTCCTCAGTCTGCCCACTACTGTGGTGCAGTTGAGAACTATGAGACTGACTGCCTGGCTGTTCGTTTCCAGCGTTTCTATGACGCGGGGGATGAACATGCCTTCGAGTCGCTCTGCGCGATGGAGGGTCGCCCGGAGGTGGTCGAGCTGTCGGCACATTCTTTTGTGCCGGCTGAGCCCACATCTCTGCGGCACTTTCAGGATGCGGCGGCTTCCGCTCAGGATGCGGCGGCTGACGATGACGGCATGGCTCAGTTTGGTCTGGCCACATTCCACTCGGATGCACGGGGCTCGATTCCGCCACCGCCTGCGGTTCGGCATCCCCCTGCGCTCGTGGCTGGTGGTGTGCCTGCGGCTCATGACCCGCCGGTGGTTGTCCCTGGCTCTCTCGGCTTGCCTGGCTCTGTCCCGTCACTCCAGCTTGGCGACTCTGCACCGGCTCCGCTGTTTGCTGGCATGAGGATTGAAGCTTCTGACATTGGCTCTGAAGTCTCTGACGATGACCAAGGCTCTGACAATGACTCTGACGGCGGGCAGCGGGTGGCTTTTGGCTCCTTCGGCACTCTTGAGCATGACTCTGACGGGGGAGCATCGCCAGCGGCCGGTGGCAGTCTGCCTCCGATGTACCGTCCCCGGGCTCCGCCGAGCTTTCTCCGGTGTGCGTTGATGGCTTCCGTGCTTTGTTGTTCTCTGCTGGCTAGCACTACGGCATCTCTGGTTGCCGTGGGCGGTGGTGACAGGGGCCTGGTTGAGCCCGGAGCCACCGCCCGTCGGTTTGCTGGAGATTTCTCTGCTTCGATTCCACCACTTGGTGCTGCAGGCGTCCGTGATTGGCCGCCAGATGATCGAGTTCTTTTGTCTCCTTCTTCAATGCGCAGACCGCCGTGGGACTCTGCTTGTCTCAGTTCTTCAGTTTCTTTGCTCTCTGCTATGGGTCCACCTTACCCGCTTGGGTCTGGTGGTGCTCAATTTGTGGGAGGCAGCTTACGATTCACTTCGGGATTCTTCTGTACTTGCATCCCAACTGCTGAACTCAGCCCCGCTGACCAGCCTCAAAGCGGCTGAGTTTCTTAGCATTAATCCTGGCAGCTTGATTAGCTTTAGCCCAGTAGTGGGATGACCGGGTCAAGACCCCGGCGCCCAGCTAGAAGTGATCGGTTTCCACCGAAGTGAATGTTAGGTGTTTGTTTATTGTCTCGTGGTTGTATTATCCTGTACCTGCTTTGCTAGGTAGTCACACCCACGGGTGGTGTGCTGGACTTCGGGTTTAGGCTTAGTTATTATGGGCTCTGACTAGCCCCTAGCCTGACCCTGCTTCCGTATCGTGTCCGTGACATCCTAGCACTGTACTGTACAGTAGTACAGTCTTGCTTCCTTTCTGTCTGGGTTTCCGAGAGCATAAAGCCTCGGCCGGACACTGTTTATGTGATTATCAGTTTGATCTCAGCTTAGCGGAGCGGATGCGGCATCTTTCGCCGATCCATGCGTCGTCCATACGTTGTCCCTATGGGAGTCCATATACCGTCCGCACGCACGTTAACGATGTCCATGCGTCGTCCATATGCCGTCCTTACGGGATTACATACGGTATCCGCACGTGCGACTATGATGTCCATGCGCTATCCATACGCTGTCCTTACGGTGGTCCATACGTTGTCCGCACGTCCGGTTACGATGTCCATGCGACGTCCATACGTTGTCCTTATGGGAGTCCATATGCCGTCCGCACGCACGTTTACGATGTCCATGCGCCGTCCATATGCCGTCCTTGCGGGATTACATACGGTGTCCGCACGTGCGATTATGATGTTCATGCGCTATCCATACGCTGTCCTTACGGTCGTCCATACGTTGTCCGCACGTCCGGTTACGATGTCCATATGCTATCCATACGGGTTTCCATACGGTGTCCCTGCGTTGTCGTGCGGGTGACTAGTGCCTCTGTCCGTGCGTATGGACACCATGTGGACATATTTTCTGTCCATACGGTGTCCATACGGTGGTCCATACGGCGTCCATACGAAATCCTTACGGTGTCCATGAGACATTTTCATATGGACACCACAATTACGCGTCGTCCATATGGTTCTTACATATGCATCAAGGTTTCGCCAGAAATCTGTTCAGACTGTCCATACGGTTGTCCATATGGATCCTTACGATGTCCATACGCTGTCCATATGCAAATCCACACGGATAAATGGAGCGATAATCCGTAGGGTGCGATGTGAGGACAGCTCCTCTGACACGCGACCATAAGGGGGTGTGGATTGTAGGATATGTATGTGGTTGTTGCGGGTCGGTGCGGCGGAACGTGGGCGCATGTGGGTTGGGCACACTGAATATGTATGGTGCGGTGTGAGGACAACTCCTCTGACACGCGACCATATGGGGGTGTGGCCTGTATGATGTATGTGGTTGTTTCGGGTCGGTGCGGCGGACCGTGGGCGCATGTGGGTTGGGCACACTGAATATGTATGGTGCGGTGTGAGGACAGCTCCTCTGGCACGCGACCATAAGGGGGTGTGGTGGGTAGGATGTATATATGTGGTTGTTTCGGGTCGGTGCGGCGCGCGGCGGACCGTGGGCGCATGTGGGTAGG
>LGRX02017597.1:15336-29349 GCA_001247695.2 Cymbomonas tetramitiformis
GCGATGTGAGAACAGCCCCTTCGACACGCGACCATAAGGGGATGTGGCCTGTAGGATGTATGTGGTTGTTTTGGGATAGGTGCGGCAGACCGTGGGCGCAAGTGGGTTGGGCAGACTGAATATGTATGGTGCGATGTGAGGACAGCTCCTCTGACACGCGACCAGAAGGGGGTGTGGCCAGCACTATGTATGTGTTTGTTTTGGGTTGGTGTGGCACACCACGCGTGGGCGCATGTGGGTTGGGTCCCTTGAATATAGGACAGATATCATGAAAGCTAATCTTGAATAGCTGCTGGCACTGAATATTTCGATACAGTTGAACACTTGTAACCTTTAGCCGATACCCACGCAGGTCAGAACGGAGTGGCAAATTGTCACCAACAAGATGCGCGTTGTGCCCGCCACGCGATTTGGGATGAACACATGAACGACTGGGCGTGCGTGAGCTCGGTCAAGCAATTGCGACCATGGAAGGTGAACCCCTTGCTCCCCCACACGGCCCACACGGCACACGCACGGCCCTTGACAGCTTTGTCGTGATGGGCAGTGAAGTGAAGGGTGCTCCGGGGTCACACGTCTCACTACGTGCCCCCCGACACGGCCCACCATCACGGCCCGTGACAGCTTTGTCGTGGGCAGTGATCTGAAGGGTGCTCGGGGCCCACACGCCTCACCCCTTGCCCCCCGACACGGCCCACCATCACGACCCGTGACAACTTTGTCGTGGGCAGTGATCTGAAGGGTGCTCCGGGGTCACACGCCTCACCCCGTGCCCCCCGACACAGCCCACAAGCACGGCCCGTGACAGCTTTGTCGTGGGCAGTGAAGTGAAGGGTGCTCCGGGGTCACACGCCTCACCCCGTGCCCCCCGACACCGCCCACAAGCACGGCCCGTGACAGCTTTGTCGTGATGGGCAGTGATCTAAAGGGTGCTCCGGGGCCACACGCCCGACCCCGTGCCCCCCGACACAGCCCACCATCACGGCCCGTGACACCTTTGTCGTGGGCAGTGAAGTGAAGGGTGTTCGGGGGTCACACGCCTCACCCCGTGCCCCCCGACACAGCCCACCATCACGGTCCGTGACAACTTTGTCGTGGGTAGTAAGGTGAAGGGCGCTCCGCCGGGGTCACACGCCTCACCCCGTGCCCCCCGACACCGCCCACAAGCACGGCCCGTGATAGCTTTGTCGTGATGGGCAGTGATCTAAAGGGTGCTCCGGGGCCACACGCCCGACCCCGTGCCCCCCGACACGGCCCACCATCACGGCCCGTGATGCTGCTTGGCCGGGCGTGATCCGGCGGGTGCTCCGGGCCACACGCCTCACCCCTGCCCCCGACACGGCCCACCATCACGACCCGTGACAACTTTGTCGTGGGCAGTGATTGGAAGGATGCTCCGTCCGGGGCCACACGCCTCACCCCTTGCTCCCCCACACAACCCACACGCACGACCCTTGACAGCTTTGTTGTGGGCAGTGAAGTGAAGGGTGCTCCGGGGTCACACGCCTCACCTCGTGCCCCCCGACACGGCCCAAAATCACGGCCCGTGACAGCTTTGTCGTGGGCAGTGATCTGAAGGGTGCTCGGTACCCACACGCCTCACCCCGTGCCCCTCGACACAGCACACAATCACTGCCGGCGACAGTTCTAATATCGTGAGCAGTGATCTAAGGGGTGCTCGGGGGTCACACGCCTCACCCTCTAATTGGTCAATGCTTTTTGCTTGCAGGCCCTCTATGTGGCGTCGGTGGAGCCGCTTTCGAAGATTGCATGGCTATTTAGCTTGCCCAGTTCATCACGTGCAGGGTGAATCCTAATGTAGCATACACGCATGCTAGTTTAATTATGTTGTAAGTTTGAGCCAATCGCATGATTATCGATTATATTAGTAAATATATTTAGACTTTGATACTTTGTCCTTCCTACACATGCACACTTCATTATGCCATGAGCCAATTGCGTGCTTGCATGTGTATATAATCTTTAAATAGCTTGCATATAGCTTTCTTACACGTGTGCGAATCTCTTACATTCCAACCAATCACGTGCTTACATTTGGATACGATTCTTAAGTTTCCCTAAGTTTGCTTAAGTGTCATTGGGTATGGGGGTTAGGGGGGTTGAATGGGGGTTTGTCATGTGGACTATATCCTCCTACCAAGAAGCTTCCACGTACTTACATTTTCTTAAGTATAATTTTTAAGTATACTCTCGGCCAATAGCTAACTGCGGCCCCGATTCAAATATGCATAGTCTGGGTTTATATCGAAAACTTAAGAAAAATTTAAGAAACTTAAGCAAGCTTAAGGAAATACTTGCAGAAGTGTCCCCCACTGCAAACGGCTTGAATCCATGATTTTGCATAGTCTTCACCAAACACTGCTTTGATTGTATTGACCTCCGCGACGTCCATGTCAATTATGAAGGGGCAAAAGGTTTTTTTATATTAAGTTTGTGACATCTACTGGATTAAGTTTTGTCTAGGGTAGATTTAGATTAAGTTCATGTGACACATCGAGCGACACTCGCCAGTCGCGCCCGCTTTTTCGACATAATGCCAAACACTTCAACAACATTTCAAAAAGTATTAGTATCAACACATTTTACCTTTTTTTTTGAGCTACTGTATCATTTGACCCCATCGGCAAACGCATTGCTTCGTTTGCAATCGCGACTGCACGCTAAGTTGATGCGGTTTAAGATGGGGTCGACCCCCATGGGATGAAAGGCATGGCCGTCGATGGGTTTTTCGTGCGTTTCAGCGCACGAAACTTGGCACTGATATTATTGATAGTAATATCAGTTGACCCTCTTAAGCGCAAGCACATTCGTCCAGTACACTCCAAACGAGCGCATCTTAACATCGAGCCTTTTGGGTTTGGGTTTTGATATACCCAAACCCAAATATGCCAAACATTCAAGGCCTTCCCGTGCGTTCTAGCACGCGAAACTTGGCACAAGCATTTCTGACATGTATACCTTCAACTCATCCAACGCACAGCATCTGAAACAACTTGTGCCCAAAACGGCCGATCTATTTCTTTGGCAGATATATTGGGTTTGGGTTCGTTTCCCATGGAGCTTTGACTAGGAGTGAACGGGAAATTCCCGCGAGTCCTTTGCACTCGGAATTCAACTCACTCCATGCACATCTCCCTTTTGTTTTCCTTCGTTATTACTTTCATTGCTACCTTACCCTTTCTTTCATCTTCACTAAACGTTAGTTGCTTGGCTTTGTTTTCAAATCCTTTGAAGACGTTCGAGTGGTGAGCTCATTTTCGGTTCGCCTTCATATTCGCACTTTTTTGAGGTTGCTAGATTGCTAGGTTGCTATTTAGTCTATGTTTTCAATAAGGGATTCCTTTGCGCATTTCCGCTTTTTTATTATGTATTGTTTCTTTACTTTCCTTTTCAGATCAGCTGTTTTGGAGCAAGGCGAAATGGAGTAAATCGACCGCCGCAAGTACAACGTCAACTTCAAGCATTCCCTCAAGTGTGCTAGGTTGACACGTTACTTTTAGATTCACATCTTGTAAATATAAAGCGCAAGAGTAGAACCATTTTTTGCGAATTGGTATCGGTAGAACATTATTTTGCGTATTTGTATGATATGATTGGTATGAGAAATTGTATGTGACATGATGGTATTTTTTGAGTGATATAGTATCATTTGTGTGTGATTGTATTGCATTTGTATTCCTTTGTGCCTATCTAGTTATATTACTAATTGTATTAAAGATGCTTGTGTGTTCCTTGCCTATCATATGTGGTGTATTTCGCATAGCATACTTTTGCAATACATATACACAAGTTTGTAGCACATGTATAACATGTTGTAGCATGTCTCCAACACATGGGATAACATCATCAACACTATTGTAGTATATTGCAACATATCCTTCGTTAGTACACATGTAATATATTGAACTTTAATAATGTGCAACACATATGCAATATGTCCGCAGTATATATTAAACATGTTGAACTTTAATGTACGACGCATCTGCAATACACCTGTAACATGTATTCCACATGCGTGCAATATGCTTATGTACTACCCTCCACATGCTTGATGCACGTCTGTAATTTCACTAGGTTGAACATATGTTGAAGGCATATTGAAGCAGGCAATTTCAATATATCTTCAATATACCTCCAACAATCGGGGGGTGTCAAGTTAATACGTGTTCAACATCATATGGAACCCATATTGAAGGTGTTGGAGATATATTGAAGCATGTTTTCAGCATATTGCACATATACGGTATGCATGGGTTCCATATGCTTTTAATATGTGTTCAATGTGTGTATTGAACATCAATTCTGTGGAAACGTAGGATACAGCGTTTTCTTCTCCTTTCAAATTTCAAGGTTTGAAGCCGTACTCCCTAGCGTTGGCCCAAATTTCGGACGAATAATCATGCGAATAATCTTATTATTCGATCGGACGAATACTCGCGAACAACGATTGACAAAACCCGAATATATCTGATATGACAAAAATATATCATACATGATATATATCACATATGTTTTTTTATATATATATAATATGTATTTTCAGCCGTACGATTAATTTGATTTAATCGGACGACGTGTTTAAAAAACATATTAGTATGCTTTTTCTTCTTCTTCTTCCATTTTCTGGAGGGAGGAATAGATGCACCTTCGGTGTGATGCGAAGATTTTCGACAGTCCGACAGTATTGTTAACACCTTAAGGGCGAATTGTCATACTGTTCATACTGATCCTGTTTTCCAGGAACTTATTTTCACGTTTTCGGCAATAATAACTTAAGTTATTCTAGACATCCATTTGCCACGATTCTTCACATACCTTATATTATGGAACTAGGTGGATGATATGGCACCTAATTATCACTCACACCGTATGCGCACCCAGGAATATATGTGACCCACCATCACCATACTCAAGGAAATTCTATTGAGCAGCTGTTGGGTGCTTTTTGGGGCATGCGCCATGAACATGACACCACTACTGACTTGATGTTATAAGTGGGCGATGACATATCATGGTGTATATCAATAAAAAAAAAACCATATCCTTAATTTGAAGCCTAGAGCACTCTCCATAGACCACGCTTTTGTCACCTGCCAGCAGAACACCCCTGCACTTTCTAGCAAGGCCCCCACTCGATAAACCGAGTTTGATGGACATTAAAGGGGTGAGGGACCTCGCCCAAGTCCCCAATATGGACATTAATGCTGCATACATATCCAATAGTTGACTACCGTGGCAGTTATGGATGTTTCCGCGCTCATACTGATCCCATGCTAAAAACGAATTCGCCCTTACGGTGTTAATCTTTGCATGATTGACAATATTTAGCACGGACGACACCTTAGGAGTGCAATATATTGAGTGTTCTTCTTCGACATCCTAGCGACATCCCGCAGAGATCGACCGGAATAAGTCTGCTTCATACTGCCAACGAACGTTGAGCGGATGCAGCGCATCTGCGCGTTTTAAAAGTTTAACATATGTTCACTTAGTAGTTGTATTAAGTAGCTCAGTCCCTGGGTCAACATGCCAAGGGAATGGCGTTTCGAGGACGGCGTTTACTCCTCGCCACTCGAAGCGACGACCCCAAGATCCGCTTCGAGTGACCAGATCTGAGCGGGCAAGTTACCTAGCGCCCACAATATGTCGTACAAAACATGTTCTGGGGCTAGCATGTTGTGGATGTTCCTAATCTATTAAGTAATCAACACCGTCGAAACAGGGATTTCGCGGTGTTAACAGTGGTGGAACGCGAGAAGTTCTCCTCACAAAATGCAAGGCGGGTCTCGAGAGCGGCTCATCAAATGTCACGCGACGGGCGGAGATTCGATCTAACGACCGATACAACATGCTGCAGCGCCCGAGTCCTTAATGTGAGGTTTCATTATTAGGTCAAGACGTTGCAATGACATGACATGGCATGCCACGTGGCATGGCATGGCGTGACATGTCATATGTCCTGTCATATGTCATGTCATATGGCATGTGATGTGATGTGATGTGATGTGATGTCATGCACTGTCATGTCATATCATATCATGGCATATGGCACGGCATACATACATACATGATGGGGGAAACCTGTAGTCACAATTAGTTATCCTACGGCAACAGACATTATTTGCAGACTGCATTCATCATTCACTGTGTCATCTTTTATGTTCAAACACTGCTGACATTCAAATCAATTCTGCTGTACAGTGTTAGGCGGGAACTGCTAAGTACTCTGTACAGTGCTGTATAACTGGAGGGAAAACTGAACACTGAACTTATTAGGTCGACACGTTGTATCGGCCATTCATTATTCAAACAAGTTTTCTATTGCACAATCCATCAAGCTAAATACTTGTAATCAAAAACTGTTTCAGTGATGCATGATATATAAAAATGAAAGCAGTATTTGTACAGAGTATCTAGGATTAGCTTGTCCTAGGTTATGGGCCTGGTCTCACGCTGACCCTGTGAGACTTTGTGACTCTGTGTATGAGTGACCAATTCACTGTATTCAAACACACGAGGTCGCGGTCTTTCTCTGATATTCAACCAGTGAGAATGGAACCACTGGAAGAAGATACGAAGCCTGGGCTTCAATCTGAGCCTCCTGTCTTTGAAGGCCAGGATTTATCTAGCTTGCTGTTACAGCAAATGAAGCTCGTCGAGGACTTGACTCGAAAGCTTCTGGTGGCACAACAGCAGCCTAAATACTGTTCAATCACTGCAACCAATGCACCCAAGGTGGTACAGAATGTGCTGAAGTCGCTGGGCTCGGACACGAAGTACTCTGGCAGTGAGAGAAACAGCTTTGAGTCGTGGACTCGTTTCAGTACACAGCTACAGTCAGCTGTGTCATTCTATCCAGAACTTCTGGAGTTGGTCACTGAAGATTCAATCAGTGATATTGCGAATCTGAAGGACGTGATGGGCGTATCTGTTCCTGGAGACTATGATAATGCTGCTGGTGGCTCCAAACCGAAAAGTATCATCACAGTTCCTGGTACGTTATCACTGCCTAGTTATGTACTATCGAGTATTTTGGTGCAGTCGACAACTAGCGATGCGTTTGACCTTGCGAGAAGGTGTGAATCGGACGGACTGAAGGCTTACCGTAAGCTGCGTACTCGTGTGGAGCCGCAGCTGTTTGGCCAGCTTGCTTCTTCCATCAAGAAGCTGTCGCAGTTGACAATTAACTCCACCACGGACCCTGTGAAACAGCTTGGACTTTTCGCACATATTCGGTCCTCAATTTCCAAGTATGGAGGAGAGCAACTTGACCCTCGGACAGTGGAGGTCATGACTCTCGCGTTTGCTGTTACGGCTCTACCTACGTCGTATGCACACGTGGTTGCAGATCTCGGGCGTGAGACTGCTCCTACTTTTGATCTACTGATACAACACAGTGACTACTATTTTGTGAATGTTTTACAGCAGTCGCAGCCTACAGATATTGCGGCGGTGGCGAAGGGTGTCCTAGCTGATCGCAGGCGACAAGCTGACGAGAAGAAGGCCAATGACGCGCGAAGGCTGGTATGTGCAGTGTGTTCGGGTTCTCACCCGTCGGAGACGTGCTGGCTGGTTAAGCCGGAGCTCATGGAGGAGTATTTAAAAGAGCATCCTGACCGAGAGCAATCTTGCAGGCAGCTTCACGCCAAGAAGAAGAAGAAGTTGTCGCGCCACAAGTCGGAGGAGAAGACGGATACGGTGGCTGCTGCAGTATCTGTGTCAGCTACGGCAACTACCGCAGACCAAATCTGGGAGGCGGAGGAGCACGACGAATTCCCGTGTGCGTGTCCGGCTGTACAACACTGCGCAGATCAAGCTACGATCTACACTGGGGAACTGTTAAGTGATACGTGGGTGCACGGTGTGACGGAAACGGACGGTGCGGAGCCGAATGTTTCATCCGGCGGTTCTCTCTCTTCTTCTTCCTATGTTGCTGCGGGCGCAGTGAATCTTCCTTCGTTCTCGCGGGTGCTATATTATGACTGTATGGCCACAAGAACTGTGCTGAATGACTTATCCTACTTCATCCCTGGAAGCCTCAACGCTGACGAGGCTGTTTCTTTTGCAGTCATGGCTGGTGCAGTTACGACGTCACGCGGGTCGGGTATGGCCTATGTGCGGCTGTACAACTATGTCACGCAGCAGGTGGACGTACTATGCCTTGAGGCACAGTTTGTACCTGACTCACCCTTCAATCTTCTGTCGGCGGTGTGCCTGGAAGACAGGTACAAACTATACGGGCAGCTACTCAACCGGGAGCTCATCAGCAAGGACGTGAGGCATGCTACAAGCTGGAGCGGGAAGGTGTTCTTTTTGTTCTACCTGAAGCTGTCGAGGCTCCACGTGAAGCAGATTTTCCCACGGTGGCGGCGAAGGTTGCTCGTGACGTTGTCAACTGGAAGTTCACCGACTTCCAGCGCTGGAATGAGGAGAAGGGTCCTTTCGACGTTGATTTGTGTGCTGACAAGCACAATGCACAGCTTGCGGAGTACTACTCTGAGGACAACTCCGTCTTTAATCATTGTCTGGCTAGTCGTGCTTTCTACGCTAACATGCCCTTTGTCGACTCTTTCATTTCAGAACTTCTGGTGAAAATTCTGACGGACTTTCGCAAGGACCCCGGGCACACCAAGTTCCTGCTAGTGCTGCCGTACAAACCATCGTCAGCCTGGTGGTCTCTTCTTATGAAATTTGAGGAGCTACACGTCTACTCTAAGGGCAGCGTCATCTTTTCTGCGTCGAAAGACCAATGCTATTGTACGGAGGAGCTGACCGAATCGGAGCCAGGACGGGTGTGGATAACTGGCACACCGTGGCCTGTTGGACTCTTTTATCTTGACCAATTTACAGTTGGCCGTGTGGACGCCAAGCTACTGGTACACCTACGACTGGGCCACATCTGCGATAGCTATATTGCGTCCATGGATATGAAGGGTGTGGACCTCGGTGTCAACTCAGAGGAACTTCGTGACAGTGACCTAGTGCGTTGTTCTGAGCAATGTATGCCGTGCCAGGTAGCCAAGCCGACTAGACCGTCGCAAACTGCGGACCGTGGTCGAGTTCCTAAGCACGTCAGGAAAGCTGTACAGAACCGTCAAAAGTCTGTGCGTTTTGGCCAGTTAACTTTCACTGACCATGCAGGACCCTTTTGTGCATCGACAGCAGGATATACAGGCTATACCGTACACGTAGATGACTTTTCTGGCTTTGCTCACATCTATTTCTGGAAGAGAAAACTCGAGTACGTTGATGCACTAGCTCAGTATCATCAACTGGTACGTGTGACTGGCAGGGCTATCCTTGGTGAGGACTCGACCGTACAGGAACTGGTGTACGACCTCGATGTGCTGACTCTTCAGTCAGACGGTGACTCTACCATTGTGGCGGGCAAGGCGGCAGCCTATTGTGCAGAACACGGAATTCTGCAACGAACAACTTCACCCTACCTACATGAGAACAACTCTAGAGTTGAGACTTTCAACCGACTGCTACAGGCAAAGGCGCGAGCGATGCTGGCCACTGCTGGACTGACAGCAGCTATGTGGCCATTGGCTTTTCGACACTCTGTCTACTTACTCAATCGACTCCACAGGGCAGATCTCGGTATGCACTCTCCTCTGCAGTTGCTTGGCCAGAAGGTTGATTTAAGTTCGCTCCGGATCTTTGGTTGCAGAGCCTATGCCTTCGTCGATGCCTCACTCCGAACAAAGCTGGCCGATCGTGCGACACCACTACTTTACGTTGGACACGATGAGCGATCCACTGCCTATCTTCTATACTGCGAGACACGATGCAAGGTGGTTCGCAGTGGCATGGTTCGATTTGATGAACGTATCACCACCACTGGCAAGCTCGCGCTCAGCTGGGATCCGTCGGCAGTCGTACCACTTCGCTCGATCTTCGACTGTCTACGTCTCGATGGACCTTTCTTCAACACTTTCACCGGGAGTCCTTCAGTGATTTTGGACTACTCGGCTTATGTCATCACCGACTCCGATGAGTTCACAGCGGTGGTGAAACTGCAGCGAACATCGAGCTCCAACTCAACATTTTGGGTCGCACTCAGTACCTTCCTTGCACACTCTTCCTCCACTCTGCAGCTGTTGCAGGACTTTGTTGCGAGTGCTCCTGTGAATCGTTTTTATCCCCTTTTTGCCTTCGTCACTGTTCAACTCACCTCAGAGGGGGCATGGGAGAATGCTGTCGTGTGTTCTACTGCGCGGGTGCAGCATTCCTTACCGTATCAGGTGCTGCTGCTGCGAGACTGTGGTCATTCCGGCAGGACGGTGGATGTGCCCGAGAAAGCCGTGCGATTTTCGACTCAGCACGTTGCACTGGCAGCAACGGAGCAGCGGCAATGGCTACCACCTGGTGTGACGAAGCCGAAGAATTGGGCATAGGTGCTCAGTGCACCGGACACACTACAGTGGCAGGAGTCGGACAAGAAAGAGGAGAATGCACTCATCGATCTGAAGCGTGCCATTATACCGGTACAACGACTACCCTCTGGAGTCACGGCGCTTGGCATGAAGGCGATCTACAAGCCCAAGATAGACTCTGCGAATGTTTTGACTGAACGGAAATCACGCTGGGTGGTTTTCGGCAACAAGCAAACTCATGGAGTCAACTACGAGGAGGTATATGCACCCTGTACGCAACTCACTACTCTGCGACTTCTTCTCACAATTGCTCTTATCATGGGTCTGCTCGCTTTCTGCATGGACGTTGTCACGTGTTTCTTGAACAGCGAGCTGGACATTCAGAATCCTATCTTTGTACGGTGGCCTGACGGTCGCTTGGTGCGCGGAACTCACTATGGACGTTTGGCGAAAAGTATGTACGGACTCAAGCAGGCACCGAGGGTCTGGTATTTCACCATGAAGCGCTGGCTGCTTTCTTATGACAGCAGGCTGGCGGTTTCGAACATCGACCCTTGTCTCTTCTACATCTACGAACCGACGGTGCTCATCGTATTCGTTTACATCCACGTAGACAACTTTCTTGTCGTAACCTCGTCGGAGGAGTGGAAGCAGCGTTTCTTCGCCGACTTCAATCGAGCTTATTCCTGCGTGGACGAAGGGGCCCTGACGGAAATCCTGGGCATCGGGGTGGTGTTCCGGGACACTGGACTCATCCGGGAGTATCGCTTGCATCAGGAGGGCTTTATACATCGTATGCTGGACAGATATGGTATGGCTGAGTGCAATCCCAGCCCGACACCAATGGAGCCGAAGCTCAATCTGACTCCGGCAGACTCACAAACATCGGCATCGCAGCGACCGTATGCCAATCTGGCCATGGAACTGATGTGGCTGGCACGCTGTACTCGGTCAGATATCATGACAGCGGTGTGCTATCTAGCGCGATTTATGCACTGTCACACGGAGGAGCACAGGCAGCATCTGCTGCGGGTTTTGAGGTACCTTAAAGGTACTGTGAGTGAATGTTTGACTCTGCAGTGCAGTTCACCTGCGACTCACTCTGCTGCACTTGTTCTAACGGGGTATTCAGATGCAGACCACGCAGCGGACAAAGTGACACGTCGTTCTGTGACAAGCTCATTGGTGCGACTGAATGGCAGCACCATCATGTTTTCATCACGGCTGCAGAAGACAGTGGCACTGAGCACTGCTGACGGCGAGCTGGTTGCTCTATCCGAGACGTCACGGGACATTGAGCATCTTATTCATCTTCTTTCAGAGTTTGCCACGGTGCAGTTGCCGGTGGTTCTTCGCGGGGACAATCATGCATCTGTGCTTCAGGCAGAGAGTGCACTCAACAACGCAGCAACGAGACACATTGCAGTTCGGGACAGATATGTTGCCAAGCTGGTAGAACTAGGCCGGATACAAATTGCAAAAGTTCCATCGGCACAGAATCTTGCGGACTTTTTCACGAAGTCATTGCCGGCAGACAGGTTCCGCTTGCTGCGCTCTATTGTGCTCCGGTATTTCCAGAGCACAGTTGTTTGACAGGTTTCCGGGTGCTTCTACCGCAATGAGACGATATCACAGCTCGAAGCACGGAGGAGTGGGGAAAACCTGTAGTCACAATTAGTTATCCTACGGCAACAGACATTATTTGCAGACTGCATTCATCATTCACTGTGTCATCTTTTATGTTCAAACACTGCTGACATTCAAATCAATTCTGCTGTACAGTGTTAGGCGGGAACTGCTAAGTACTCTGTACAGTGCTGTATAACTGGAGGGAAAACTGAACACTGAACTTATTAGGTCGACACGTTGTATCGGCCATTCATTATTCAAACAAGTTTTCTATTGCACAATCCATCAAGCTAAATACTTGTAATCAAAAACTGTTTCAGTGATGCATGATATATAAAAATGAAAGCAGTATTTGTACAGAGTATCTAGGATTAGCTTGTCCTACATGATACGGCATGGCATCTGCGCTTCTCGTCGCCCGCGCCCGCCCGCTCGTGTCGCTGCCGCTCGGCTGTCGCGCATCTCATCTGTCGTTGACTCGTTGTCGCTCGATAAATCGGCTAGGTTTCTGAAAAATGGTAGCGAACAGAAAAGCGGAAATTGAAGGAGGCGAGGGACGAAGGCCGCAAAGGCAAAGGACATTTTCAAAGATGCTGACCCCAAACCTTTGTGCGCTTGCATGCTAATTAATGATATCGTCAACATGTCATATTTATTATTCAAGTGTCGGATACCCCGCGCCAACGGGCTATGCAGTTTGGGGTCTTTGGAAGAGGCTCGCATTCAAGCCGCGAAACCCTATTCCAAATAGCATATTCGAGACTCGCGTAGTCTCAACGATGCGTGCCCGATGCATTTGTGCGTTTGCATGCTATATGTTCACCTTATGAATGTGCAACAGTAAAACGATGGACACCGATACCGCCCGGCGCCAACGAAGAAATAAGCGCTCGGCTGATTTGTAATTTGGGTGTGCGCACCAAAAATACAAGACGCATTTTTGAAACCCTTTGAAACTCGGAAATTTCAAAGATGATCGCCAGTTGATTCACCAGTCGCCCACTCCGCAACTATATCGCGCTCAGCATCTATGTGAGTTTAGAAGCTCGACATCCCGACATAAATGTTTTATCATTATTGGAAGCATATGGAAAATATTTCCGAACGAAAATATCTTTCATATGCTCCTAAACTATATGCGACCGCTGCTAAAATAAACCATTTGCCCTGCCTTTCCGCTTTCCTTTTCCTTCGCTTTCCCCGCTTCCGCTTCTCTGTTCGCTACCATTTTTCAGGATTTGACCGATCTGACCGAGCGGCAACGAGTCAACGACAGATGAGATGGCAGATATACCAGTCTGGAATACACTCATAAGGCAGTTTTCTCATGATCATGAAAAGTTAAACATGCTAACACAAAATATAAAAACCGGAGAAAATCAATCGATTGGACTTGCCTATCGACCTCACGATCCTCACAATGTACATGTAAGCAAAACATCAAGCGAACTCGTCTTGTGATAGCCTCCCTACTACGATCTCCAATAGCGCGACATGAAATGGTTGGAATCACTATAACTTACACATGTACCTTTTTTTTTGAGACTTCGGTTGTCCACAACAAGGGCAACTCAGTACAAATGGTGATCTCTTTGTTGACAATGCTGTTCGATGTGCTCACCAAACCTCCAAATCGCATCTCCGTATTTGCTGCTCTCATGCCCCCACCAAGGAAAACCGAATGAGATGCAACATGAGACACGGCATGGGTTGTGGCATCGAACATGCCATTGCACACAGCATGAGATACGACATGCGACGCTACATGAGATGCTACATGATACGCTGCATCAAAATCTGCATATGATACCGCATGCGGCATGGCATGCCAATTTGCACAAAACGATGCATGCGATGCGGTACATCTTCACACGGGATAACAGTAAGGACCATGACTTGAAGATATATCCATCATGCTCCCTGAATGCATATCCATCATGCTCCCTGAATGCATATCCATCATGCTCCCTGAATGCATATCCAT